>QEPC01015466.1:1656995-1678557 GCA_003113815.1 Sphenodon punctatus | reverse complement strand
TCCTGTTCTCCATGCCCGCAGCTTGGGCTTCATTTTTGACACGCACCTCTCCTTTAAACCTTACATTGACTCTGTGGCCAAATCCTGCCGATTCACTCTCCTCAACATTGCCCGCATCTGCTACTTTCTATCTATCTCCTCGGCCAAAATCCTTGTCCATGCCATGGTTATCTCTCGCCTCAACTACTGCAACCTCCTCCTTGCTGGCCTCCCTCGCTCCCACCTGTCCCCTCTTATTGCAATCCAAAACTCCACCGCCAAGGTCATTCACTCTGCCTGTCGCTTCGACCATGTGCAGCCTCTCCTCCTCTCCCTTCACTGACTCCCCCTTCCTGAACGTATCCTGTTCAAACTCCTGGTTTTCACGTTCAAATCGCTCCACGACCAAGCTCCCCCTTATCTCTCAGACCTAATTTCCCTACACACTCCTGCACACGCTCTCCGCTCTTCCGTTATACCCTCCCTTACTCTCCCTCATTTCTCCTGCTCACCTAACCGCCTTCGTCCCTTCTCCCTCGCTGCCCCCCCATGCCTGGAACTCCCTCCCTGCCAACATCCGCCTTGCCGCCTCCCTCCGCTCCTTCAAATCCCTCCTCAAGACCCACCTTTTCCATGCTGCCTTTCCCAATGCCCACTAGTCTTTTCCCTTACTCTTACTGTCGGCCCTCCTCTGCTGACTGCTGCTACCAACTTCTTTGTAACCAAGCCAAGCACATGCACCTGAGACTTCGCATGCGCCTGAATGTTTGTTTGTCTTCTCCTTCTCTCCCGCTGTCACCTCTCCCTGTCTTCCCCCCCCCTTTGTCTTTGTCTTTTAGATTGTAAGCCACAGGCAGGTACCGCATCTAATTCTATGTTCTGTACAGCACCAGGTCATACGACTGGCACTATATAAATGTCTAATAATAATAATTATTATTATTATATATATATTCCTATTTATCTCATTTACAATACATTTCCATTTTTTTTTTAAGACTTTTTTTGTTCCACTAGCCTGCTTAGTTTTACCATTAAGCCATGCGAGCATTTTGGGGGGACTTTTCCTGCTTTGACTTGTGGTATACATTTAATCTGGGCATCTAAAACAGTAGTTTTCAATAGTCTCCTTTACTCCTGATGACTTTCCCTTTTAGTTTCCCCTTAACTCACTCATCTGTGCATAGTTCCCCTTCCTGAAATTAAACACCCTTGTGGAAGACCTATTCGGTAATCTCTCACCTATTAGTATGTTGAATTCAATTATATTGTGATCACTATTAGCAAGTGGCACTGTCAAGGTTACCCCTTCCATTAGGCCCTCTGCCCCAGTTAGGACAAGATTTAAAATAGCTTGTCTTCTTGTAGCTTCCAAGACAAGCTGCTCCAGGAAACAGTCATGTATGGTGTCTAAGAACTTGGTTTCTGCAACACATCCTGAGGAGACATTTTTCCAGTGAATATTTTTCCTCCTTCCGACGTCAATGTAAGACTTGGCTGCTCTGCCAGGCTTTTGGTGATGGGGATAGGTGAGGGTGGATTTTATTATTTTTCTGCTGGGGGGTTATATGTTTTATTGGTATTTTGGCATTTTCCCCAGATGTGAGGAGGCTGCGCTCCCTTCTTTTTAGTCCCTGCTTGTTGTTCCCCCTTTTTTAAAATTTTGTTTTATGATGGTGTTATGTGTGCGTTTTATATTGCAAGCCACCCCAGGCTGCCTTGGCAGGAGAGTGGGAAAATAAATAAATAGGGTGCTTAAAATCACCATTATTGCACTGCCTACTTTTGTAGTCTCCATAATCTTCCCTAGCATATCGCAATCACTATTCGCATCCTGATCAGAGGGTCGATAATGTAACTCCACTACTACCTGGTTGCCTTTTAAACTTGTAATTTATAGACATAGTGATTCCAGGGAAGAGTCTGTGTAATTTATTATTTTCATCACATTTGATGCAATGCTGTCTTTAATATTTATTTATTTTGATTTCTTGGCCTCTCCCCCCAGCTCAGAGCGGCTCACAACATATTTAAACCATATACACACACACATATATATACACACATATATATATATATATACACACACATACATATATATATATATATATACACACATACATATATATATATATATATACATACACACATACATATACATATACATATACACACACACACACACACATAAATATCAACAAATAAAACAGAATACAAACAACAATGTAAAACCAGTAGTAAAAAATACACCAAAAGGCGGAGCTAAAAATCCCTCTCCCCCGCCCCACCCATCTCCCTCCCCAAAAGCCTGGCAGAACAGCCAGGTCTTACACTGTCTTCAGAAAGAGGGAAGGTCCAGGGTCAAGCGGACCTCTGTTGGGAGGGAGTTCCACAGCCTTGGAACGGCCACCGGGAATGCCCTCCCCATTGTCGCCACCCAAGACACTCGGGGGACCTCGAGGAGGGCACTCACAGCCAACCACAGGGGACGATCCCCACCCGGGGGGGGGGGTGAGGTGATCCTGCAGATAGGTGGGGCCCAGGTCGTACAGGGTTTTTACAGGTCAAAATCAACACTTTGAATTGGACCCGGAAGACCATAGGCAGCCAGTGCAAAGAACGGAGCACCGGTGTAATGTGCTCGCGGTGACCCATCCCCATAAGGAGATGGGCCGCCGCACTCTCTGCCAACTGCAGTCTCTGAACCATCACCAAGGGTAGCCCATGTAGAGTGCATTACAATAATCCAGTTTTGAGGTGAGGAAGCCATGGATGATGGTGGCTAGGTCGGAGTCAGAGATATACGGCCAAAGCCTTCGTCACACCAGGTGTAATTGGGAAAATGTGCCCATCACCATCTGGTCATCCAGGCGGAGCAGCAAAAAGAGGAGCCCTCAGACTGAGAACCCAAGGGACCAATGGAGGGTGGACCCCGTCAATGACAGGTGCCACCACTCCCTCAACCTCACCCACCAGCATCACCTCCGACTTGTCAGGATTCAGCTTCCAACGGCTAGCCCTCATTCAGTCCCCCCACAGCCGCCAAACACCAGGTAAGCACCGAGACTGCTGGGCCTGGATCAGCTAGACCCCCCACTTTCTGAGCATACCCCTTAAGAACTCCTGCCCCCAATGTCTGTGCAGTGTAGCCAGTAATAGTTTCTACGGTTAAACTGATATGATTGCTAATAGATCATAAGGGTTTTTGTTAAGGCCTGACTGAGCTTGACTCAAGTTGACAGCATGAGTGATGCTAAGTTGAAGATAACGAGATGCCCAAGGAAGGACGTCAGAAGCAAGCAACTTGAAACTGGCACAGGTCAATCTGAGAACAAGTTGCAGACCACAGAACTCACTAAAATTGGCTTAGAAGTTAGGTTTTTTCCTTGCAAACCCCACCTAGTCGGGTGATATTGTGTTGAATCTTATGTGCTTCGTGTGCTTCTATATTAGGAAAACATTGGTTTTAGTTTAGTGATAAGGTCATAAATACCAGCTTCTCGACAGCCCAGTATTCCTCACTTACTGAGGCACCCATCTGTTGATGCTACAAGTATACCTACTCCGACTTAGTTTGGTAAGCCTTGTGCTAATTGCCTGGCCAATAATTAGTACACCATTAGTAATTAGGAGCTTTTCTTTCAGTTTCCTTTTATGATAAATCCTCTGCAACCATTATTTACATTTCCATCTGTATTCCTTCTCTTGCTTACCATTTATACTCAATAATACTGTATTTTTGTTCATTCATTCATTGTATCCTGTTTTAAAACTTAAGTAAAACTTCAAATGCATTTACCAATGGAAAAGACATGGTGGGAACAAGGGTCTGGTAAAAACTTCGTTCCTAGATTTGGTCCTGGATTCATTCCAGAATTCTTACAGTGGTCCTTGAAGATTGTACTAATTTTCAAAGTGGTCCCTGAGAAGGAAAAGGTTCCTCATCCCAGCTCTAGGCAGAGTCCAAACCGAGTCTTTCATGAAGTTACTTATTTGGGTCAGCTCCCATCCAGCCTCCAGAGGAGGTGCCGAAGCCCCTATGTATGGCAGCTACTTCACTCAAGCCCGCTAGGGGAAGAGCTCTGGACTTGAGTCCTTTGCCTGGGTACATTCCTTCAGAAGAAGCACCCAGATTTCTTACAGAGGAAAATACTTTCGGGGCTTCAAGGTTACTCAGCACACACATTCATTCTCCCTCCTAACTTCCTCCCTCTTTTGTAAGTCACCCTGAACCTTAAGGGGAAAGAAGGGGTATAATTATAGACAGAGGTCCGTTACCAGCTCAGCCCCAATTCCCTGTCCCAGAGTAAAGGATCTCACAGGGTGCTTGTTCATATGAATACCTAAACAAGGACAATAACTGTTTAACTTGCTACACTATAGCAAAGCGAAGAGGAGCCTAACAAATGTAGGAATTCTAGGGGTAGGGGCTGCTAATTCACAACTGTGCTCCTCTGAGGAGATGTGGGGGCTTACAACCCAGTGGCTGTTCTAACAACCTCTTGTCACTTGCTCATGTGAACAAGCCCAAAGATATCTCCTAGAAATGGAGGAGGAGAGTTGGAAAAGCGTGACTATGTAGAATCTCTCAAAGAAGCACAAAGTAAATTCTTTCTCCTCTGAGCATCTCTATATATGCCCACTGCTAAGATCAGCAAGCAAAGGACAGGGCTACAAGTTCATTAGTGACAAATTGACCACACCCCCAACGAGGAAATTATTTTTGACACTGTCCAGAAGATGAGGCTAAGAAAACAGGCAATCTGCCCACCCTCCTCACAACATTTGGGTCAACATTATTACTCCACTACCTTTCATCCCATGTGCTTGTTCAGCTGGTGGACTGAAGTCTGATAAAAGGACCAAAAAACAGCAATTTCAACTCGCAATATCATGACAATTAATAAAATTAGACATCTTCCTAGAAATAGTGTTTTTTAGAAGAAGATAACTGCGCATTTCTTACCAATGCAGGCCACTGAACAGGTTTTATCTTTGATCCCTGAGTCTGGTTAGGGTCCTTTCTCTTTGCCCAGACCAGCTGGTACTCCACCAGGAAAGTTGCAAAATCTTCATAAACTTTAACCCACTCTCGTTTTTCCCATTCAAGGTCATCAAATTCTACATATACCTGGGAAAACAAGATGAAACAAGACATTTGAGAAACATATATTACTACAACATTACATATGCAGAGTATATAAAATCTGTATTAAAACCTTTAATAAAATAATTGCCCAAAACGTCAGTCAATTTTTAGACAATTTATTAAGAGCTATTAATAAAATAAAAATCTGAGCAATTAACTACCAATATGTAGAATCTTAACTGCAACTGAAGCCAAAAGTAGTTAAAACAAAACTTCTCTAAACAAGAAAATAATGACTACTAATATTGGAAATAAACAGCATCTACTCCATTGTAAAGACAGAAATTGATAAATAGATTGATCCTAAACGCATTGAAACCACTAGTAAAGTACCTATTGTGCTTAATTGTGGAGGAAGAGAGCTGCACGGATTGGGGTAAACAAAGTGTTCTAAGTCCACTGCCACCTTTTGGTTCTCTTCACAAGCTCCAGCCATAGAGGGGGGCTACGGGGAGACTAAGTCCACACTTATACAGGCAGCATTTTGACCAAAACCCAGGGATGGCTGCTCCAGATTCACAAAGGTTCAACAAGATACCACTAAGGTGGGATCACTAAAGCTAAAAGAAAGCTCTGACCTAGGAATTCCTAGCTTTCAACAGCAGAAAGTTCTGTCTATTTTTTCTGTGAAGATTGAACAGAGACCATTATTTTCCCCAATATCAGTGCAGCTGTAAAATCCGCTGTCCTACAACACAGGATAAGAAATTTCCATTGCAAGTATTTAAGTGTAATTAGGGCTTCTGTTTTCCAGTGTTCATTAATTTGATTCTTCAGGGTTTATTCCTAGCAAATTTTATGTTGATTTCCCCCAAAATGGAGGATTTAGAGCTTTCACTTTTATACTCTAAAGGGGTTTTGGGGGGGTACTTCCCAAAAGGTCTAAATCATGAGTAGGGAACCTTCAGGCCCAGCGGACAAACATGCCCTGCAGCTAGTTTTTATTTGGCCCCTTTCCAGTTCCTGGATCTGGTCCCTGGATCCAGTTCCCATATCCAGCCACTGATAAACTGAACTCAGGGTAAAGGAGCAAAGATAAGGACATGCAAACAAGAATAGGGCACAGATTCATGGCACAAATCCATGATCTGGGCCCGCCTTTTCTTGAATACACCCCTTAAGCAGTCCTACACCCAACTTGTATGTGGCCCTGAGAACTTGCACTAATTGTCAGTGGCCCCTGGGACAGAAAAGGTTCCCCATCCCTTGTTTCAAGCTCAGACCTGGCCACCCTTATCCATGCATTCATCACCTCAAGGCTGGATTACTGCAATGCGCTCTAGGCGAGGCTGCCCTTGGTGATGACTGAAAGCTGCAGCTGGTGCAGAATGTGGCAGCCCATCTCCTGACAGGGACAAGCCGTAGGGAACACATTACACCAGTGCTCCGGGCTCTGCACTGGCTGCCTATAGCATTCCAGGCCCAATTCAAGGTGCTGTTTTTTATCTTTAAAGCTCTAAACGGTCTGGGTCCCTCCTATCTGAGAAACCGCCTCACTCCCCGGGCCGTGGAGCAACCTCTGTGGTCTACCAGGAGAGCCTTCTTGGAGGTCCCCCGGGTGAACCAGGGGACCATGATGGAGAGGGCTCTGTGGCCACACCACGGCTATGAAACTCCCTACCACACACACACACACACATATATATATATATATATATAAAAATAAAAAACCTACTTTAATTTTCTACAAGGGTGTTGTAGAAAGAGAGGAGTGTGCGGTGGCAGCCTCACCAAGGGGCTCTCTGCCCTTGGAGAGCCCTCTAAGCCCAAGCCTGCTCACCTTGTGCAGACGATGTAAAACCTTTTCGTTTGGCCAGGCATTAGGTGGGCATGGATAAGGTTGTGTGAAACAGAAAGAAGGATGTAGGGGGTTAAGGGAACTGTTAGCTGTTTTTATATGCTATAAGCTGACCTAAGCTTTATTGGGTATATAAATTTGGCATATAAATTTGAATAAATAAATAAATAAATACATAAATTTTCTATTATTATAGAGCGGCAGAAGTGGCTTTATAGTTAAGGCAGCTTGCAAGCTCCGTTAAAACCACAAAATTCTCTCTTTTATAAAATTGGGACCATTTATCTGTCTGAAAGTTGGCAGAGAGGATTGCTTGGGGTGAGGGGTAGAGGCTGTCCATATTTAATGGTAATCGGATATAAAACAAAAAAGTTACAGCCTTTTGAAAATCAGAGGCAAAATTGATTTTGCTTCCACTTTCTTACTTTTTCTTCATCTGCTTCAATGTGGAGTTTTAAAGTATTTTGAGGTGTAGTGGTGTCAGAAAATTCAAGGGTGCATCCAAGTGTGTCCTTTTTTATACAAAAAGTAAATCCGTCTTTTAGCTTTAAAGTTTCCATGTTACTCAGTGAAGCTAAACAACATTAAATAGATGTCTGGAAGTTTTGCACGACTGGGAAATCTATTTGTTATAGGGAAACTGGTTTTCAAAGCTATTAGAAGCTTGGGGCCCCAGCATTCTCGGATACAATTCTCAGTCACGGAAAACTTTCAGACATCTATTCCACACAACATTCTGCTGCTAGGGTTGGGTAGCCGTTTATACAGAGACCTCTCCCCTACTCCCAAGATGCAGCTTCATCTGGGGTGGGGGCGGGCTTTTATACAGAGATCCCTCTCCCAGTGCTGAGATGCACCTGCATCTGGAATGGGACCTGTGGTGAGGTCAGTTGGGGTCGACCCCAGGAGACCCCCAATGTTTTTATACAGATCTCTCTCTCCTACTACTGAGAGACCAACTGCAGAGGTGGGGGTTCAGTTAGAGTTGAAGCGGGCTGGGCAGGAGTGGGGGGGGGAGGTCAGTTGGGTTCAGGGAGTTGTACAGGACCAGCAGGGTCAAAGTGGGCTGGGCAGGAGCTATGGGAGAGCAGTTAGGTTCCGGGGGCTGTAAAGGAGCCGCAAGGGGGTAGTTGGGATCAAAGTGGACTGGGAAGGAGGCGGAGGCCAGTTGGGGTCAAGGGGAGGCTGGGCAGGAGCCGTGGGGGAGTCAGTTGTGGTCAGGGGGCTAGGGAGGAGGCATAGTGGGGACAGTTGGGGCTCCAACCATAACAAAGTTGCATCTTCTAAGCAGTGGGAGAGAGATCTCTGTATAAACAGAGGAGGGTCAGTTGGGGTTGAGAGGGGCTGGGCAGTAGTCACAAGAACGTCAGTTGGGGTCAAAACAGACTATGAAAACTATGAAGGCATTGGTGGGTCAGCTTGGATCGAGGGGGGCTGGGCCTGTTCTTATAGGACTTTGGGATGTTTGCACAGTATCTGCATTTGCGGTGGACGTCTCTCTGGTTCGTTTACCTAGGCGAGATATGGAGAATATTTATTATGGCTGTATTTTACAACTGCAAACGGCCTGGCAGTGCTAGTTATCATAGCATCATAGACTGTGGCTCTCTCTTTAATAAGACACTGACCTTGGTGACAGTGGGTAAAAACAGAAGTAACCGCACCATGGCGATAACCTTATCCAGTTCAGGAAGCTGCCGCAGATCCAGTCTGGACCGGATCAGGCTTCATGTAGCCGGGACCAGAGGGCAGGGAGATGCACAAACGTGCAGCTGCCCGTCCCTGCACCCAGTGCCCTACCATGACAGGCAGTTGCAGACCTGATCCATGCCAGCAGGAATATACATAAAAACATGCTCCGCTTTGCCCCATCGTGTTGGCACTAATCCAGGCTGCGACTTCAGCCACTTGCCACAGTGAGAGCCTGGGCTGGACACCAACATGCCCAGGCGAACATTTGTCAGCTCGATAACAAACATGACAGTGGCTCGCGGGCCAAAGGAGGCCAGAGTCGGTTACCGTCATGTTTGTTTTTACCCAGTGTAGTACATTGTGAAATGTGAGGTAGCATGGAAAGGGGTGTCCTGGATTTGGAAAAGATTTTACTGTTTTCCACTTGTAAAAAACAGGAAAACTCTAGGGTCAAAAATCTTTCAGTTTAAGAGCTTCATTAAGGCACTTATAAATGCATTCATGCTCCAAAAAGCATGAAAATTATAAATTAAGGCTCCTGCCTTAATTTTTGCACCACGTAAGCAGTAAAGACGTTGTATACTCACATATTCTGCTCCCTTACAACTTAAGTTCCATATACCTACACTTAGGTTCCATATACTTACACCTAGCCTCAGTCTTTCATTCCCAATTCTTTTTCTCTGCAGGTTGTGAGCAACACTAAAAGGTGGAAACTGGAAAGGGTTACGGGACAGCTTTCATTTGGCTTGGAGAGAATGAGATAAGCAAGTACCGGGGTGCTGTATATGGGAAAATAAGGCTGACGGATGTTGGATGTCTGCATGGAGACAAAACTGGTGGCAGGCAGAGGTGGGGAGCACTGTGTTTATATCTACCTCACCAAGCTCTGCCTCCAAAATGGGAGTATGCATTTTACATCAGCCCTGACGGGTTGGGAGGCAGAACTCCTGATTACTCTGGGAGGACAGTGGAGAATATTGCATTAGAGGTTGGGGTCTGTGAAGCAGGAATCCTATGGTTTATAAGACAGGAGTGGTTATAATTTACACCACAAGAACTGGAAACCTGGACTCCTATATCGAGTCCTGTATTCTCTGTTAGGGGAGTGTGGATTGGTGAGTTACAGCAGGCAGTAGGGACATCTATGTTTTCTGAAAATGCACAGAGAGCTAGTGGATTAGAGCAAAGGGAGCTACGAGGCAGAATTGATGAGAATAAATATACATGGCTGTGATTTTGGGTTCCGTGGTATACTTGCACCCAAGCTGAAGAATAACTGGAGCTTATAATCTAAGGCGTTCAAAGGAGCAATTGTTTCCTGCTGCTCTCTGCACCATAGATCTGACGAGTAGGTTTTAAAGGTGTCTTCTTGTAGGGCTGAAACAAGATCTGGCAAAAGTGAAAAATCTCACCAGAATCCCGGTTCGTCATGAACTAATCGAGAACTGGGATTGTTTCACAAAGTTCTCTGCGAGAAAATTAAAATTCTATTTTTTTGTTTTTAAAAACAACATTGTGCATGTGGGAAATGGCTGCTGGACTGTTGGGTGCATGTGCAAAATAGCCACTGCCCTTAACCAAAATGACAGCAATTGCATCACTGCCATTTTGGTTAAAGGCAGCTTGTGTGCATGTGCAGAACAGTCCTATGGACATTTTGTGCATGCACAATCCACTGCCCTTAACCAAAATGGCAGCAACGCTATTCCCGCCATTTTACACATGCGCAAAACAGTCTGGTGACCATTTTGCAATGGGCAATTTTGTTGTTGTTGTTTAAATGATTTTCTCACCAGAAAAGTTCACTTGCAGTGGGGAAAAAATCTCGTTCAGTCCTACTGTCTTGCAGTATTTTGTAAATTCATCAGTGCTGCTCTCTCCTTTCTCGCCTCAGGACAGACCACTTTTATGGTTACCTTCGGGAAGGGGAAGGTGCTCGGAGTCAGCCCTCCCGAGTTCTCTGGGAGGAAAGAGGTAGCAGTGCCTTATATTTGGGATGAGACCATAGGTAGGGCAAGGTTGAAATGAAGGAGTACTAGATTGTCAGAGAGGGCAGTATGGGCTAGTAGTATGTTACAGCTTGAGGTCAGGTGTTGAAGTCAGAACTCCTGAGATTTCACGGAAGGAAGAGGATTAGTCCATTAACACCAATAAGAGCTGGATGTCCTGTCACTTGGTTTGTCTAGGACAGGAGGGGGCTCTAGTGCATTATTATATGGGGTTCTGGGAGCCAGGAGTCATGGTATAGATGACTATACAAATATATGTCTGTGATACTTGGCCAGTCTAGCTTGTAAAGGTGAAACTGATTAAGCAGCTCAGGCTTGGTCTCCTGGGTGAAGAGAAACCTCTGCAAGGTTAAAACTGACTATGTTCCACTATACACATCCCACATCCAACCACCTTATTCCCCCCATATATGGTCCCTGGATCCAGTTCACTGAAAAACTGAGCTCAGAATAAGTGAGCAAAGATGCAGGCAGGCACACGTGGATAGGGGACAGATCTATGGAACATCCTTAATCTGGACCCACCTCTTCCTAACCACAGTTAAGCACCCCCGCCCCCAGATTCTATGCAGCCCTCAGAGCTTCTACTAATTTTTGCCTGTCTCCTTCTCTCCAAGTCAAATAAAAGCCTCCCCCTAGCCCTCTCCAGTTCCTGCCTTTAGTGTTGCCCCCAACTGGCAGAATAAAGGAATTGGACCTGAAAGATCAAGGTTAACCGTGGGTATACACAACAAGGTGTAAGGGAGCAGAATCTGTGGGCAAAAAAGGTAGAAGCTTTAACTTTCAATTTCCATGTTTTTTGGAGCATGAGCTAATTTATAAGAGCCTTAACTCATTTCTTAAACCAAAGGTTTTTTAACCCTAGAATGTATGCATTTAAACTGACTTGCATATAACTTTGGTACCTTCTTAATTAACCCCTGGTATGGCAATTAGTGTGTTTCAGATATTTCTCCTTAGCACTAGGTTCACTTTTCTGTGTTATCTGTTTGGGGGTTGATTGGTTTTATTTACAACTCACAAGTTTACTATGAAAAGCCACACAAAGAAAGGAGTAAAAACCAATGGGGTGAAAACTAATGCAACAGCCATAACCAATGTTCCTCCAGAGCTTTTAAACAAATTCCATTTGATTACTGAAGAAAATTGGAGCAACTTTTCTTTTTTTCCCCACAGATTTTTCCAGATTGTGGAGTCTTGTCATATGCCGTCCCTGCCCCCACCTAACTTAAAATATAGCGGAGAGAATTGTGTAACCAAATGGTCAAAGGCATGTTGTACAAACATACCCTATAAATATATATTTTAGAGCTGGTAAACCTGCAGGAAAAGGAGGAAAATAGAATTCCTCCATTTAGGACCTTTTCCTGGTGGATATTTTTTCATACCCTCTCCCTGCAGCACACCCAGGTCTTCCTCCCCATTCCCCCATCTGCCAGACTTGCATTATAGGTAGGAGGGAGCACTTCCAGAGGGTAAGGGAAGGAGGGGAAAGAACTGCTCCAGCAGTGCACTGTAAGCGGAGGAGGAAGCACTCCCAGTTCCCTACTGGTTAGTTCAGCAGGGAGCCAGGAATGCTCTATTTTCAAGTATAAGACATATGGAACCAATTTTTACAGGTGCAGAACAATTTTCAAGACTTACTCAATATTGTAAAGTATCTCCATATACGGTAACTCATTTTTGAGAAATTCAGTATAATGCTATTTACAAGCAACAGACTTCTTGTTCTTTTACATGAAGGCAAAAGAGAATGTAAATAAAGATAACTGCATTTCAACATTACTGCATGCATTGATATTCCTCATTCTAATTTTTTAGAACTCCCTTTTGGAAATAGCCAATGGCTAAGCAAGCATCAGTGTTCTGTGAGATCATGTTATCTGAGTGGGTTAAATACAATTCCTCCCTTTCTGAGGCATGTAAAACTAACTTTGCAAATAAAGAGCTTGATCCACACTACTGATGCCAATGGAAATTTAGCCATTTATTTCAATATGATATGGATCAGAATTAGAATCAACACCCCAAGTCAATTTCACAATTGAATACTTAAAATATCAGTCATTGATAGTTACATTATGAGGTCACCTAGAATAAGATTTTAAGAACATATTGAGCTTGTTTAAGAAAAAGTCATGTAATCAAGATAAATTCTAACTGGGCAGTAATCTTTAAAAAAAATCCCTAAGCAACATTTACATTTAATTATATTTCAATGGATACACTTAGATGGTTATAGAATATAGTGCCATTCTGAAAATACTTAAAAACCATTATTAAGAATGTAGTCACAGGATCTATAGCTTCACCTTAAAATTTGCAATAAGTAGGAACACTTCAATGGTAAAATAAAATATTGTAGAAGTTCTATCTTCTGTTCTACATGGCACCATTATGTAAGTTCAAAATACAGTAACATCCATTTTCATTTATAGATTTATCAAACCACAATTTCATTAGCTTGATAAATCAGGAAATGCATTAGACATATTCAAATTCAAATTCGAGGACATATAGGTTCCCCTCGCATCTCACACTAACTGATAACTATAGGCATATCTATACATCAAGACCAACATATGTTTAAGAAATACTTTGAAACAGTGATAAACATTTATTGTAGTCAGACCAAATTAATGCAAGCAGTTTTAGAAACCCAAAAATTAGCTAGAACACCTTATTGGCCAAGTGAAATGCAAGGCAACATAGCAAAGGTAACAAGATACAGGGTTCCTTCCTGATCTTCAGGCTATGCCAAAGGACTACAGAAAAACTGTTTACAACTTAAAACAGGACCTAGAAAAGGACAGTCAGTGCTTCCTCCTGCTGGCCAAGATATGTAAGGACTGAAGTTAAGTTGGGTATGTAAATAACCTGCCATGAATAGCAGTAAAAAATTTAAATCAGTAATGAAGCTACAGCAACAGGAATGTCACACAACTAGTGATGGTAGAATTCAAGGTACTACTAACAGATTAAGTATAAAATTGGTCTAGAGGTGTTTTTTTCTTTTTTTAAACAAAGCCAACCTGAAGATTTATGCACAAGATATTCCACCAGTTTTTGCCAAAGTGAAATTAAAATCAATAACTGGCTGAGTAATTAAGGCTAGCTATAGTGGCATGAGGAACTGTACCACTAAAAATATGTTCCATGTAGTAAGATATCACACACACCCCTCCATATTTTCCATTCCAATGCCTTGGTCGTAATCTATTAACAACAACATATTCTATCTCCAAAGTCTTTTTAGGTGTATGTCCACGTGAACAGAACTCGTGTTAAAGTAAAATGGGTAGCGAACCATGGCAAGAAAAACAACTTTACACAGTGAAAGTGACACAGCATTATGCAGAAACTAAATGTTGCAGTTCATATTTTTTATTTATTTATTTAACAAAAAAAAATTTATCCCGCACTCTCCTGCACCTCAGCAGTTCGGGGCAGCGAACAATATAAAAACATAACAATAAAATCATCTCAAACTACAATATATAAAATGGACACAAAAAATTGCAGCTAGCAGATAAAACCGCTCCCCACCCCCTCCCTGAAGGCACGGCGGAACAACCAGGTCTTACGACATCTGTGGAAAGAGGGGAGGTCAGTCGACAGACGGGCCTCTAATGGGAGAGAATTCCACAGCCGAGGTGTGGCCACCGAGAACGCCCTCCCCGCCGTCACCACCCGATAGACTTCGATTTGGGCGCCACCAGCCGACTGCAAGGGCCGCGAAATGACCCGAGGCTTGAGGTGGTCTCGCAGGTAAACAGGACCCAAGCCGTTTGGGCTTTATAAGTCATAACCAACATCCTGAATTGGGCCCAGAAGGCAGTAGCCAACCAGTGCAGAGTCGGGAGCACTGGAGTAACGTGCTTGCGGCAGCCCATCTCCGTTAGGAGACGGACCACCGCATTCTGCACCAGCTACAACCTCCAGACCATCACCAAGGATAGCCCCACGTAGAGCGTGTTGCAGTAGTCCAGTCGATAGGTAATGAAAGCATGGATTATGGTGGCCAGATCCGAGTCCAAGACATACAGCCACGGCAGTCACACCAGATGTAATTGGCGGAATGCTCCTCTCACCACAGCCTCCACTTGACAATTCAGGCGGAGCTGCGGATCGAGCAGCACCCCCAGACTATGGACCTGAGTGGCCAGAGGGGGGCAGATCCCACCAATGATCCCACCCCCTCAGCCCTACCCACTAACATCACTTCTGTCTTGTCGGGATTCAGTCTCAGACAGCTCATCCTCATCCAGTCCCCAACAGCTGCCAAGCACCGGGTAAGCTCCGAGACTGCCGGGCCTGGATCTCCAGAAAAACAAGTAAAGTTGTGTATCATCGGCATACTGATGACATCGTACACTGAACCCGCATGACCTCACCCAACCGTTGCATATGCATGTTGAAGGAGAGGGGATAGAGTAGAACCCTGCGGGACTATCCGGGGAAACGATGTACATTCCCCGAGAACCACTCGCTGAGTTCTCCCTGCCAGGAATGAGCGGAACCATTCAAGAACAATTCTGCTCACCCCAGCCCGGTTCTGCAGCCTTGCCACCAACATCTCATGGTCAATGGTATCAAATGCCTCCAACAGAGCCAGTAAGGTCAAAACTGAGGATTTGCCCTAATCTAATTCACGGCGCAGGTAATCGACCAAGGCCACAAGTGCAGTCTCCGTGCCAAACCCAGGGCGGAAACCAGACTGTGATGGATCGAGAAAACCGACCTGGTGCAGATGCCCCTGTAACTGCCGGGGCACCACCCACTACTGGCCGAGACAGCTGGCTAGGGAATCAACGTCCAAAGATGACTTTTTGAGCAGAGGCCGCCCCACCGCCCCTTTGAGACAGGTCAGCACCCTGCCCTCCCCTAAAGGAGGCATTGACCACCCCTGCCAGCAACAGTCTTAACGTCTCCCAGCTGGCCTTCACCAGCCAGGATGGGCACGAACCTAGTTCACAACAGGTGGCGCAAACAGTCCCAAGGGCATCCGCCACATCAGAGGACAACACCCACTGAAACTGATTCCACAACAACAGACATGACGGAGCTTCCTGTACCTCTGATACATCTACTATCATAAATGCAGCATCAAGATCGTGGTGAATCTGGGCGATTTTATCCGGGGGGGGGGGGAAAAAAAAAAAAAAAAAAAAAAAAAAAAAAAAAAAAAAATCGGCAAAAATGTCACCGCGGACACTGGAAAATTTCAGTTCCAGGCAGAGAAAGGCCGGACTGACCAGCCTCTTCACAAGCAGGAAAAGCTCAGCTGGACATGATTTTGCAGACACGATGAGGGCAGCAAAGAACTCCTTCTTTCCTGCCTGCACTGCAACAGCGTAAGCTCTTAAACTAGCTTTACGCTGCAATCCGTTAGCTTCAGCACGAGTCCGGCACCACCAACACTCCAACCACCATCCACCCTGCTTTCATCCACTGCAGGTACTCCGTGAACCACAGTGACCCCCGCCGTCTGCTCTCCAGAAGTGGATGATCGGGAGCTATTCAGTCAATAGCCTCAGCCAACAAGCTGTCCCAGAAGGCAATGAGGTCATCAAGTGAACGATCATCAAGATCGGAAGACATTTCCCCTAGAGCATTCTGGAACCTCTCTGGTTCCATAAGTCTTCGGGGGCGAACGCAATGAACCGGCCCCACACCTTTCCGGGGGCAGACATGCGCCAGGAGACTGGCCCAGAGGAGGTAAAGATCCATCCACGACAGGGGTAATGCCGTTACATCCCCCACCACTGGAACCCCCACCTCAAGGCCAGTGCAGAACATCAGGTCATGGGTATGTCCCCCCTCATGTGTTGGGCCCTTACCCCTCTGAGATAGTCCCATGGTTGTCATAGCGTCTATGAACTCACACTCTTCTCCCCCCTAAATTGGCATCAGCGTGGATATTGAAATCCCCCAAAGTCTTCGGGGATCGCAAAACCACTTCCGATACCAATTCCACTAGAGCGTATAGGGATGCTGCGATACAGATAGGTGTGTGGTATACCAAAAGCAGCCCCAGTCTTGTCTCCTGCCAAATCAATTATGAGGCGGACTCCCTCCACGCCCAAGATGGTCTGCACAGGATACCACCTCACAGACCAAGTGTCCTTAAAAACAACAGCTACACCACCTCCCCGTACCTCTGATCTAGGCTGACACTACACAGAGTACCTGGCTGGAACAAGGTTAGCCAATATCGACCCTAACTCATTGTCCAGTGAGGTCTCTGTAATACATATGACGCCAGCTGTTTGATCCAGGATCAATCCCCAGATCACTGTTGATTTATTACCAACCAACCTTGCATTCAACAGCAGCAGCTCTAGACCAGGGGCTCCTCTGATCCTGATCCCTGTATCATCTGCCTGGGGGCCTATGCAGGGAGCAGGAACTAAATATTTGTTCCTCCCTACAGTTGGTCTCTGCCTCCCAGAGACCATAATTACCACGGCCCATCACGACCCTGGTAGCTGTGGACAGCCCGGCCCCCTCCATCCCCCCTGGTGGCTGTCCCTCCAGAGCCCCAAGGACACACCCTCCCCCTCTTCTTTCCCCTTCCCCCCTCCCTTCTCCCCCCTCCCTCACTGGGAGACCAGAACTCCCCACCCTCATTAGGTCAGACCCCCCCTCTTTCACCGGGGGGCTGTACCCAACCTTCCCCAACCCAGTTCCCTCCCCACCCTCACATATGCGGGGGGGAGCTGCATTACCCTCCATCTTCCCCCATCCCCTTTATATATAACCTGGCCAGCTACCCTAAAATACCCATGGCCAGCCTCCCCCAGGCGTGGTCCTTAGGCGCGCAGCAATGCCGGACTGCTGTCCCTTTAACCCCCACTCACCAGAAGTCACCTGGAGGGGGGGGGAGGAGCCCCCAACCCCCATCCCCGCCCCTCCAGCAATGGAGGGGGGGGAGCTGTCTCAGGGGGGCTCTACCCCCTCCCCAATCGGGGCAAGTCTACCTGGCTCCCAGCCCCCAACGCTGATCCGGGGTTCCAGCCGCAGCGGCAGGGCAGCGGCAGGGCAGTGCTGGTGGTAAGTCGTGTCCATATGAAGTTCTATTCTTCTTATAACAAACAACCTAATGACAAATACTTTCCCAACAAAACCACTTTACTCTAGAAAAGGCTTTTAATACTTCAACATCCCTTAACTGCAGCACACTGGAAATGTCCAAAGTTCTCGTCTAGCTGCTGATTTTAAAACTCGAAAGGCAGAGTTCTGGAAAAGAGGTCTGAATGTTAAAGGTGTGAGGTCTGGCTAACGTGAGGGGAGGTTACATGTGCAAACGGTTATTTATTTATTTATATAGCGCCAGCAGTGTACCTGGCACTGTACACTCTAGTTATAGACAGGTTCCTACCTCCAAGGGCTTATTGATTTCATGTTCCAAATTACTTTTTAAAATAATTGGGTTCCTTTTCAGCTCTGCCTCAGTGTTGTGCAATGGGCTATTTGAAAATTACATATATTAACATGAATCAACAGAGATGCACTCATGTATTGTTTTGAAAACTTTGATCTGTCTGGACTGCAGAACCTCAAACATTTTATTCCCCCTTCCAAAAACTTAATTGAGTGAAATCTAACCATGGACGTGTATCTTTTAAGCCAAAATTAAGCTATTATTGGAAGATATGTTATGAATACACAGACAACATGCAAAAAACCACACAAAAATGCATATTTGTTCGACACAATGTTTAGAGTTAACGTATTAATAGGTGGGGAACCTTTTTGATCCCTTTTTAATTGCTGGCGCCGCCACGGCCACGTTCTCCGGCCTGTGCCTGGTGGCCCTTGCGCTTTTTAGCTACTGCTAAGGCGGTTTCGGTCTGAGGCTGGGGTGCCCGTCGGCTGCTGCGCGGCGGGTTTTGGCGGTTTCAGCCATAGCGGCGGCGTCGAGGTGTCCGGGGGGGTATCTCCGTGGAGTCCCCTCACCGAGTTTAAATCTGGCCTGAACCCGTGGGCCGGCTCAGAAGAAGAAAGCCTCCTCCAGCAGTGCGGGGAGGCTGCGCCCAGATATGGTGCGGATGCACCCTCAAAGTTGAAGAATTGGTGGTGTGGGTGCGGAGCACCCGGCTGCACGTCCTATCAGGTCTGAGGCAGACTACAAACTGGGATGGCGGGGGAGCGTTCTCCCTACGTGCTCCCAGCAAAAGTTGTGCTGCCTCCTAGTGGTCGTCCAGGAGATCGCTCCCTATGTCCGAATTACCGGACAAGAGGGCATAGAAAGGTAGAGCAAGGAAGGGGTGCACTCAAGGAGGGTCCAGATCGTGAACCGGTGACATGATCTTTGTGCGCATGCACTCAGCTCTGCTCCCTTACATGGACTCAGTCTTTCGGTGCTCACGAGTACGAACTAGGATCCAGGAAACAATTCTATGAACTAGAAAGGGGCCACACAAAAAGTTTTCACCATGGGCCACATTTAACCCTTAGGTCTGAGCGTCCCTACCTCTGTATTAAAGCACGTTAGGTACATTGTTAGTTCTGCTGTATGACTTTGTTGTATCCAAAAAAATAAAAATAAAATGGCATTCATTAATAAATGGTTTTTTTTTAATAAAAAAAAAAAAGCATGTTAGGTCAAATGATAGGCTTCTGAAGCACTTTTTCATTTCTGGGACACAAATATCGGTCAAATGTATTTTTTCTTTTGTAATCAAAAAACCTTCAGTTTTGGCTCTTAAAAATTCACTCATGCTCCAAAAAGCATCAAATTTTAAGTTATGGCTCCTGCCTTAATTTGCACGCCATGTAAGCAGTCAAGAGGTTGTACAGTCTCGCATAGGGTGCTCTCTTACAACTTAGGCTCCATCCACCCACACTTTGCCTTGGTCTTTCAGCCCCAATACTCTTCTTCTGTAGGTTGGGGGCAACACGGAAGCTGGGGACAGCAAATTCCTCCCCACCCCAATATCATGGACTTGATCCTGTTCCAATGTAGCCAGAATTTCTTCATGTATAGCTCCCCGATCAGGCACCAGCTCAACTGCATCTACTTACTACACAGATGATTAAGGGCAATCAAATTTGCCCTACTATACCATCCACTGGAGTACTATACTTTATTGGAAAGGAATTTGGCTGTCTGAGCTGCCATCTGCTTTCCCCCCCAGGTACAGCCCTCATAAGGGGATCAAGTTACCCATCCCATATCAGTCTCATTTCTAGCAGAGGAGTGTCATCACCCTTCCTCAATTCTCTAGTCCACTGGGGGCGCCTTCTTGGAGGTCCACCGCGTAAAGCGGGGGGCTACAATGGAGAGGGCGTTCTCGGTGGCTGGGCCCTGGCTGTGGAACTCCCTCCCAGAGGAAGCACGACTGGCGCCGAGTCTGCTGGCCTTCCGTCGGGCCTGCAAGACATGGCTGTTCTTCCAGGTCTTCGGAGGCGGGGAGGGGAGGGTGGGCTAAATTTTTGTATGGGGGTATTTTTTAATGGTTTTAAATATTTGTGTAGATTTTTATATTTTTAATATATTGTGATAAATTGTTTATTTTATGTTGAAAGCCGCCCCGAGATGCCGTAGGCAACAGAATGGAAAGACCTCTAAATGTGATTGGAAACAAAAATTTACCTGTTGCCATTTGTGTAATTTACCCCAATGGCCCATTATGGGCCTCAAATAATTTTTATTATGAAGAAAAGAACTTTTTGAAGTGCACATGAGAATCTGTTTTATTATGATCCAAACTATCTATCTATCTATCTATCTATATATATATATATATATATATAAGTGTAACTACATATACAAACAACATATATGAGTGTAAGTTATTCTTGAAATCACTGAAATTGTCTTTTGTAATTCTAGTCTTTTTTAACTAATAATCTTCGAAATCCTCATGAGAAACAATGCTCTCGATGTTGACACACCTCATCCCCTTGACAAAAGCAGAGTTCAGTGGAGGGAGTCCTTTTGACCTGCAAGAACATCTTCCTGATGAATACGTTTGGGTTAACTCAGGGCTCTCTTTACCACAGTCGCACCTCACTAACCGCACTATAAATGTTGGAGCTGGTGGTAACTTTGACACTTTAGGCTAAAATTTTCCACAAACCTGTTCCCATCTATTCTTCAAAAGGTCAAACTTCGGGATGAAGAATTAGGTCCTGAGACCAGATGCTAGATTGCACATGAGCCCGACATGTGTTCATTCCAGACACCAGGGGTTGATGGAAGCTTGTCAACACCTTGGTCAGAATTTAGGTGATTGTGCCATGTCAATATTTTTGCCTGTGTAACTATGTGGGGGGTTTTGGGGGGGGTTTTTTGCAGAAAAGATCACACAACTCTTTGCATCCCCTTAAATACATTCTCTGAAGGCTCATCTCCTTTGCCAAGTCAAAAGAGCACTCAGAGAACATCTGGACTAGCCTGCAGGAATGCTGTGAAGCATCCAGTCCTCCCCTTGCCTTGTATTTATTTATTTATTTTATTTATTTAAAATTTATATCCCGCCCCTCCTGCCCACAGGGCAGCGAACAACATTCAATAAAACAATTTTTTTTAACAATTTAAAACAATACAATGTGGGGAAACCCCACCCCCACCCTTACCCCTCGCCAAAAGCCTGGCAGAACAGACAGGTCTTACATACACGCCGAAACAGCTGGAGAGTGGGAGCCAACCCAGCCTCCTCCAGGAGTGAATTCCCCAGCACAGGGGCAGCCACCGAAAAAGATCGAAAGTCGGTGGCCACCCGCCTTGCCCGGGGAACCTCCAAAAAGGCTCCCATGGATGATCTCAAGGGTCGCACGGGCACATGGGGAGTGAGGCGGTCCTGCAGATAAGCAGGGCCCAGGCCGTGAAGGGCTTTAAAGGTTAAAACCAGCACCTTGAACCTGGCCCGGTGCTTTACAGGCAGCCAGTGCAGAGCCCGGAGCACTGGTGTCATGTGCTCCCTG
>QEPC01015466.1:1637238-1654188 GCA_003113815.1 Sphenodon punctatus | reverse complement strand
CTAACCTCCCTCTCCTGCCACCAAAGGGAGGTCAACAACCCCCACACCACACCCCAACCCCCAAAATTCCACCCCTCCAATATCAAAATTCCCCACACCATACACACAGGACCCCACCCCACTCCTCCGTCCGTCAATATCTTCACCCCCCCACTCCCTCTCACGTAGGGGGAGGGGGGACGAGACAATGTCCCAACCTCTGTCACTACGCAGGGGTGCTCTGCATAAAAGATATAATGTCCCTGGTAGCCACCTCCGTCCGCTAACGGCCCGCCAATGGCACTTTGCCCTTTAGCGCCGCCCAGAGGGCACCGCCCTCAGGGGCAGCTCCCCTTTGTAAAAGATGGTTACCTGCAGGGGGAGAGACAGCAGAGTGATATTGCAGAGTGGATGCAGGTGGGGAGGATTCCCAGGGCCTCAGCACCAGGGAGCCAACACCCCACCCTCCTTCCCAGTCCAGTGGTGTGTCAGCTGGTCAGAGCATGCCATTGCATTAATGCAGCTGCCCTGGTTGGACCGACCACTTCGTATATTGGTTGTAGAAGTACTCGCTGGCGATGCTCACCTGTACCCATGATAAGAGCTGCATGCTGGTCAAGCTCAGGTACTCTAGATACAGCTAACAGCAAGACGTCTGCGTCCTGGGAGTAGTTGCGTACTAGATTGGCAGTCTCAACAAAATGCAAGATTATTAATTTATCAGCTTCCTCTTGTGAACTTACACCATTTGTAGCGCAAGCCCTCTTGTTCATGACACCCTTGCAGATCACTGTCACTACATGCACTATGTAGTTGCTGATAAGCTGTTGTGCAAAGTACAGTGTGAGCGAGTACTCGGTTGCACTGCTGGAGAGAGAAACGGGGCTTGAAGAGCAGGAGACACTGAAACCTAATTAAAGATTTTTATCCTCGCTACTTGGCTCAGGATCTCATGCAAATGAACTTTTCATAGCACAGCCCTTGCCCCCCACTCCAGAACTGATCGAGTCTTATCTTTAATGATATGCCACTGAACCTCGCCAGAGGTCAGCTAGCTTTTTATCTTGCTGCACGTTCATCCTTACATAACCGGCCAGCCTGCCCAATGAACCTGGACCCTCACTCTCTCCAATGGATAATATAGGAAACTGAAAACGCCATAACTCTCTAAAAATACACAAGTATTTTCAAAATCCAAACTCAGGAATAAACTAGAAGGCACACTTTAATTTTATTTATTTTTTTACACCTCAACAGCTCCTGATGAATCTCTTTAAACAAACTTCTCTGCATCAAGAGAAACTGATCACAAAAAAAGGAAAGGGGGGGGGGGGGAGAGAACAGTCTTGCCTCCCATTTTTAAATTCCTATAGCTCAGCAGTTTCTCAACAGATTTGTCTGAAATCTGGACAGGTTCTACCCCTCACCCAAGCAATCCTCTCTAAAATGTCACAGTGAAAGCAGAATGTTTGTGATTTTAACATTGAGTGCAAGCTGCTTTAACTATAGAGCTGATCCCATGGCTCTACAGTATTCTCTTCTTGCACAGTGAACCTTTGCATGTGTTTGTAGCCCAGAAAGTATATTTATTTTACATATACATACAAGCACGCACACATGCTCCTCACATTTCTGACAAACGCTTGTACACTGTATTGGAATGATCTTATAAGGGTGTTAAGAAGCTTATTGGTTAGAGGTGATTTGAGATTCTCAGAAAAAAAAATCAAATATTCAAGGGATCAAATAAAAAACATAACAAACAAGACCTATACCTACAGATCCAGTCACTAATCAATAGTTTCTTGCTGTATAACAATATTCAACAATATGTTGGGAGGGGGGTTAAACATGGTATTACTTGTAGAATTTTTTAGGTGTCATTCAAGGATGTGAAAAGCTTTCTTCCCTTCCACTGGGTGGACTTGACATTTGTAAACTAGTTTTCAATTGCCCTATAAGTAGCTTTTTTTAAAGCTGGGTGCCAATCAGACTTGATAGGTTTATATACCCTTTTCTATTCTTTTTATGTCTAGTGTATATGTATTACAACTAGCAATTCTTACAAAAAGAAAAGGGCGAGGATGACTCAGTTGAAATGACTGGCTACTTTATATACCCAAAGAGTAAGCTTCAATTGCCTATTAATTCATATATTATGTATTGTTGTCTTCAGTCCCTATATTGTGTGAACACACCTATTTTATGATATGTGATGTAATCATCTATTTATACCAAATATATCAAATATAGTTAATTATAGTTTTATTGGATTATAGTTACATTGTTTGTTCAAGACAGATCCTCTTTTCCTTGGCATTAAATAGAACAAACAAACACACTTTTCAGAACATGCTCATCTGAATCACTCCCATAGCAAGACCTGTAAACACAACAAACAAAGGCTCATTCACACCACCTCATCATAGCAGTGAAAGAAACATGGAAAACATCCCTCCTCTGCTGACAGCAGGTTAAAGAAGAGGTTTGTACACAAGCTTTTGACTTCCAAGCAGTCCTTCTCAAATTAAATCTACTAAAACATGTTTGGACAGAAATCTCTCAGTAGACAAAGAAGGAGGGTGACAGAGAAAATATATTCTTGGGCAATGACCTCCTTGGACATTATTCTGAACACGTGTCATGAGTCGTCTTCAGGAATCTTGAAAATGCAACATGGAGCAAATACTGTCCTTCAGCTGTTTAACTGCACATTTCTTAGCGACCTACCTTTGGTTCTCTGAGTGCATGATGTATTTTTCTAGCCAAGCTTGACATGCCCAACGTTTGCTCTGTCTGATCAGCAAGGCATGCTACCTCTGGGGCAATGAAACAGGATTTAAGGAGTATGATTGGCCATGAAGCTATACCAGTGACATCACCATGACCCTTTGTGACCATGTTGATATGTTCCACAGCCTGGTCTATCCCAATACGAGTAAATGGGATTTGATTTGATGTGCTGATGGTGAAGTCTCCAGAGACAAGCTCTTCCCACATTTCTGGTTCTTTTGTCTCCAACTCTTACATACGGGCTAAGTACTCTGGTATGTTTTGTGCATAATCTAGCTGATTATAAGTGAAGAAATATACACATAGCTTTTCTAGTGAAGTTAAATGTAGAAACGACTGGCCCCGGCATGCAACATGCTGGAACTGAGCAGCATCACTTGCTCTGTGTACATGCACGCTCATTTGAGCCTGGGATAATAGCCTCTGCTTTCATCAAAGTCTTCATGAGGTTAAAAGATTCCATCGTGACTACGGTGCTCAGCAAGCTTCACGAGACACACATGCATCAGAAAGTTGCTTGACACTTGTGTTTAGTGCTTCGCGGACTGCTGGTTACTCTTCCAGAAATTCTTCCATCCACAGATCAAACAAAACTTGGGACTGTGATCTGGTGAACTTCTACTGCCTGTTATAATGATTGCCTTTGATGATTTGCGTTACTGTCACAGAGCCGTGTTTATCAGCTTCCACCAAGCCTCAGTGATTTTTTTTCATTTAAAGAATACTTTATCATTATTTATATGTGAAAGTAAAAAAAAAATTACATATATAAATTTAGCTGTTTTTGAGAACACCTGATATTGGGGGTCTCAATTGGTACATAGGGTAAAATTTGAAAATGGCAATATGTGGATTTGAGTTTCTCAATACATTAGTTTGATTTAAGCCATGCTGCCAAAATTGTACCAAATATTCTGGGACTCAATAAAATATATACACAACCCACTACACTATATGTGGAACCTAAACCTTCTCCCTCATACTCACACTTCATAACCCTTAACTCCCTAGTGGTTTTGAGTTAGTTCCAATTATTTCTATAGGCATATATTAAGAAAGCAACCATTTGTATTCAGAACAATTTACCCAGATTTTCAAACGGCCCAGTAACTTAGTACAAGAATACATGCTCACACCCTAATGTTACCTTTATAGAAAACTACTAATTGCTGCTACTACCACAGTATTGTAAAACTAAGTTGAATGCAACATTGATCAATGTACAGCAGTAAGAAAATACTCGTTCTTTATGAAAATACATTCTTTACAAACTACCTGAGCAACTGTAGGATAATGTGGGGAAGTTATTTCCTGAAGTACTTGGGATGATTTTAACTATAACTGACAAAAAATTGTTCTGTTCCCAACTCTTGGTATGTAAACAATTTTTCTGATAAACTGGCAACTTTTCTTCATATGCCTTCTGTTTACACATTTACAGGACTGATAACTTCTGAGTATGCAGACATCTGTTGCAAAGCAGCAAAGGTAAACCAAGGATGACCTAGTTGCACAGCAACAGTATTACAATAGTGTTCTTATCTCTTTACAGAAGTTCATAATTATTGACTCCAGCCTCAGCTCCAAATCTCATACAAAACTCTCCAGTTTATTTTTCAAACAACTGCTTTCCAAGCAAAACAACATCTTTTTAAAGAAAATAGGATTTTAAAAAATAGCACCCTTTAACAAATAAGCTAAACACATGGCTATTACGGACAGATTTAATCTTTCACAAAAAAAGAGTAGATTTGACATTATTACAGGGATACAGTAAAACAAGAATTTAATTCTGATTCTGAATGAATTTCCAAGAACCTTAATCCAATTTCTATTATCGGATTTTATGTTGGTAGACCACTGGTTTTGTGAGATCCATTGTTTTATAGGAGAGTTTCTCAAACTATGGGTCATTAACTAGTGATGGCAAGTAAAAATGAATTACCAACCAATAAGAGTGTGGGACAGATGGCAACGTGTAATACTTCAATATAGAATCCAAACCGATGGGTAAACCTGTTCTACAAGACAAGTGTCGTTTTATGCTGGACTTAGATAACCAATAGGGTAGATACCCGGAGGGCAATGGGATAACTTTAAAGACCAGCCCCTGGGAATCCAGCTGCAAAGGAGCTGACCCCAATAAGTGGAGTCTGTTCACAAATATCATTTCCCAATACTTGGGTTCCTATTGAGGTCCCGGGCTGTGACAGATCTCTATTCTGGGGGCTGCTAGCACGAAATAATTTAAAATTATCAATAAGAATCCCCAGCTGACATCTCTGAAGCTCAAGCTGCATATTTATGCTCTCCAACTGGACATACAATTTGGAGACCAAATCCCCTATTGCAAAACTTCCAAAAGTTCCATTCTGGGCAAATCCTACCTGTAGATAGTCCTTCAACGACGATTGCCGAGCTCTAGATTGAGCTCAGGTAAGCATTCCCTCTTTCCCTTTTCTCCTGCCCATGGCCAATGCCGTTGCACAGCCTCAAATAGTCAAACCTCAGGAGACCAAGAAAAGGAAAGAAGGTGTAGCCCTAGCCCGGCCAGCGCCTAAGGCTGCGCACAAGGACGCACCCTTGTGCGCAATACCCTTAGGCGCGATGCACTGGCGCGCGCCTACGGCACCACCGTAGCCACAGCGGCACTTTTCAAGTCCCAGGGGAGGTTTCCACGCAAGCACCAGCTCTCAGGATGCTGCTGGGGAAAGTGCTGACAGCTGGGTCTCTGCTGTACTTCAGGCAGTCAGGATACAGGTGGTAAATGTAGGGGGGGGGGCTCGCCAACTGTTCTCACCAGTGACGAATCATGCAAGCCTCTCCCCACAGTCCTGCTTCCCCTCCAGTCGCTCAGGGGTAGCCACAGCAGCGCTTTTCAAGTCCCAGGGGAGGTTTCCGCGCAAGCGCCAGCTCTCGGGATGCTGCTGGGGAAAGTGCTGACAGCTGGGTCTCCACTGCACTTCAAGCAGTCAGGATACAGGTGGTAAACTAGGGCTCAAGACATCTATAGGCAAACAGAAAGGGGTGCAATTGCTGCCTCCCCACATATGTCTTTGTATCTTGCCCTTGCTCCTGAGCAGGGGCAGATGGCTCATTACCTCCAGACGCAACTCTCTCCCCAGGGCAAAAATTTAATCTTGTCTGCCCGTTGTAATGCACACCACCATCACAGGTCATGGAGGGGCATCTGGCGGGTACCCCTTTTGGTGCTAGGCTTTGCTCATTTGACAGACTGTCAGTCGAAACAGTTGGGCACATGTTGCTCCATTGCCATCTTTATGATAATTTCAGGTAGCAGTTTTGGGGGGAATATCTAGAGAAGCTCCCGGGTCGGTCAGAACCAGTGATCCTTTCTTTTTTGCTGAACAGTGCAGATAGGAGTGTCATTAAAAATATGGCGTTTTTTTACTTATATGATTCGTTACAGGGA
This sequence comes from Sphenodon punctatus, assembly GCA_003113815.1. Lineage (NCBI taxonomy): Eukaryota > Metazoa > Chordata > Lepidosauria > Sphenodontia > Sphenodontidae > Sphenodon > Sphenodon punctatus. The sequence goes on along the minus strand of QEPC01015466.1, from coordinate 1,647,983 downwards.
TAATTTTTTGGCATTTAAACCTGCCCAAGTTAACTTAGTGCTTGATTCCTAGGGGGTATATATATATACATATGTGTATAATTGCCCCGTCCATTGAATTTCTGGCATATAATCTTCCATGTTAGTGAATTACTATGTTATTTTTAGGGCCTGTATTAATTGTATATTGGGTGGGCTGCTATATTTGTTGCGATATGATTACCTACCTTATGGTTCGCAGTTTGTATTATGTAAACTAATTGTTTTTTGTAACTTGTAATTGTTTATATGCTATGGCAAAAGGCTATGCATAATAATAATAAATTCATTCAACTATGGGTCATGACCCGAAGTAGGATCATGCTATCTATGCATGGAATCTCAATCCCAATTAATACCAATACTCTTTGCATCTCTTTGGTAGGAGGATTAGAATGGACTCTCAATAGGGGCTTGACATTTTTAGAGTAACTTCATAAAAAGAGATCTTGACCCAGCCAAAAATTACTGACAAAGCATCAGACACACTGAACGAGCACTACGTAATATAGATACTGGCTGAAAACAAATGAGACAGTAGCCCACAATAACCCACAAATCACCTGTCCATCAGTTAGGTGGCTGCCATATGTTTGCCCTTAATTTAATTTAAAGTACGTTAAAGCTCAAAGATATCGTTAATGGAACAGGGATTATAACTTCTAATTATATATTATTTGAGAGGATATAGTCATGTAACCTTTTTAGAAAAGCTTTATAAATTAAGTCACAACAGGTCATGGACTATATTACCTTAATTTGACTTCAATTCTGTTCAATTCACTCACTCCACTTACAGCAGTGGCTTATATGACTGGAGGCCTCACATTGTGGAAGGAGGCCCCAGTCTGGCATGATTACAGTGATATCAGTGGTCGCATCCCCAGCTGGGCTCGGCAGGCTCACGTCAGACTCTACTGCCCCAGCAGGGCCAGCAATGATGGCAGGCAGCAAGAGCCCTGGGTGGACATAAAGCCTAGTCCCAGGACAGTCATGGTGGTGGGTGGGCTCCAACTGGGGCAGGCAGGCTCAGGGCAGGTTCCAGCCTCTGCTCCCTCAACAATGTTTCATTTCATTTCATTATTTGTATCCCGCACTCTCTCGCCACAGGCGACTCGAGACGGCTCACAAAAAAATGAAATCAACACAAGAAGCAAATACAGCTGGGTTTAAATCCTACATAGGGAACCCAGTAATAACAAAGAAAAACTACCCACCACTCTAAGTACCTCACTATAGTACAATAATGCAAAAAATACAAAATAGAAAAAACAAGCAAACAGTATCAAAATCCAAAAAAACAATAATTCAAAAACACATTTCATTACAACTCAGATTGTGAGCAATTAACCTAAAAGTCTAGCTGATACATATTAACCACCTCTATCTACTTCACCTCACCCTGCTGCCACCAGGGGACCCTTCGCAGGTAGTGTAAATACAACAACCTCATCAAAATAATACTAGTCAACCATTTTACCTCTCCTCCCCCCTGCTGCCACCAGTGGGGGTCCCTCCTACCCCCCAATCCATCTGTTCTCACAAAATGGAGTGGACTACTTACAAATCAATTGCTCACTACCTCATATCATAATTAACATAGTTCTAAATCAATAACAGAACAAACCTCCTTCACATAATAATTATTTCTAACATCAATTAATTCACCACCACCCCTGTCCACAAAACTTCTACCCCAGTACACAATTATATAGCTGTATTAGTTACTAATCCTACCACCCCTCCTTACTATCAATAGACCATACAAAACCCTTCATCCTCCCCCTTTTACAGCACTCGCATCCCCCGGCGAATCCGCTCTCCCTCCCACCAAACATCAATGATATTAACCATCCTCCGTGGCCCCAGCCGCCAGTCCCAGCCAAAAGACACAGCCCTTTGGCCATGACCCTTTGGCATGTGCTACTGGCATGGCCGATAGCACGGACAATGGCCGAGCCCGGCTCTTGTACTAGTGGCCCGGAGCTCCCTCTCCCAGGTCTCCGCCCCCTTGTCAGGCACGGCTGGGGTGAAGATTCCCTCTAGCTGCTATTCACGGCTCCCAGCTTTCACCTCTGCTCTCTGGTTAACTAAGTCCTGAAAGTGCTCATTTCTGGTTAACAAAGTCCTGAAAGTGCTATTTCTAAGGCTCAAAAGTTGGCAAGGGGATTGCCCGGGGGCAATCACCCACAAAATTTCAAGGAGGGGGGGCTGATCATAGTTCATATCTTCTTCCATACCCGACAAGCCTCCACTCCTCCAGACAGGAACTTCCTTCCGCACACTGCTCTCAATCCTGCTTGGAGAAGCAATAGCAGTGGTGCAGCAGGGACATAAGGCAGGATCCAGCTGCGGCAAGTAGGTTCAAGACAGCCTCCAGGCTCTGCTCCCCCGAGCATGGCACGAGTCAGTGGTAGGGCTGCAGTGGTGGCAGGCAACCTGAGTCCTGAGCGCCAAGCTCAGCAGGGTACAGAAATGGTGGTTCCTGCTCCCTGATGACTTCCACAGATGGCTCTCTGGGCGTGAAAAAATCCCTGTTCTTCCACTCTGTCCCTTTGTTTCTTGAAGTGGCAGAGGCAGCATGAAGGGGTGGAGCTTATTTTCCTCACAGAGAGCCAATGGCCCAATGCAATCAAGTGGAGAACTGCCATAATTTCATAACCTGGCAGGAACATAAGGATAGTGAAAATAGAGGGGATACATCCCCCTGAACTTTCAGAGCAGTGGGGATATGAATGCCCAAATCCCCTCTCCCCTTGCCAACTTTTGAGCCTTAGAAATAGCACTTTCAGGACTTAGTTAATGCTTTCACCTATGCATTGGTGAAATGGGCTCTGGGTGAGGTATTGGGGAGACAGTTCTAATTGAATTGTTTGAGTTGCAAAACAGAAGGTTTTGAGATGAGATGTCTCACTGGGCCTTTAGAAAGAAGGAGGAAACACCCTCAGGGTAGATCTGGGGGGGGTTTCCCCCTGCTGAAAGACACAAAGAGAAAGTTTGCCTTACTAACAACAGGACATGAAGGGTAAGTCTCCACCCACTGAACTGGATAACCGAGCTCACATTGACTTTAATGAGTGAAGGACTGTTTCAAGGTCTTGTGAGCACTACTGACAGCTGGTTTGGGCACTTTCACAAATTGCCAGAGCATTCTGGTGCTCCAAAGCACCAGGCAGTAGGTATGGGGCTTTCAGTTAGAACCGAAACTACCCAATAATGGCACTTTTGGATTTCAGTTATTTATCAGTATCAGTTTTATCGGATCTTTTGCACTGATTTCCGTATCACACTTTTAACACTGATGTTTGTTTCCATTGACTTCAGTGGGCAAACCCTAAGTTAAAAATTCGATACAGTGATTTCTGTATGCAAGAGATCTGATACAACCAATACCGAAAGAACCACCAATACACAAGAGAGCCGATACTGATATAAACCAAAACTGAGATTTTGCCTAGAGTCCCACCCCTACCAGGTTGAGAATCCCTGCAATAGAGGATTGTTGGTGGAGTAGATCTGGGCAAGGAGGAGACGTCTCGAGATACATACAAGAGAGGGGCAGAAGAAACTAAAGAGAAATATTCTGAGCAGGATACTCCAGAAGACTTTTAAGGATAGGATTCTGATTATAGCTTCTCCATTGATTTGAGATCTAGTGAGGAAATGGGAACAGTAGAAGGGAAAACATGGCAGAGACACCCTGTTTGGTGATATTCACTTAAGTGAACTAGAGATGGTTTACCCCCCAATGATTTCACAAGTATCTACATCAGTTAGCTTTGGAAAATGAAATAACCAAATCATAATTCAATTTTCTGCTGTAGCTGCAAAATTAACCTGAAAAAATATCAAATTAAATCACTGCTTTAAATGTATGGTGTACCTTCTAAAAATGAAAGTTTACATCCATCTCTTAGTTGTATTAAGTTTATATTAAACAACGAGAACGTACTTTTTGTGGAAAAAGTGTTTAAATCAAGGCTTACTGACTTGATTTAAATCAAATCCACCTTGGCTCATGGTGCAGGCAAGGGGATTTGCATGCAGCTGTTAAGGTCTAAACAGGACCTGGATACAGCTATGTGGAATCCCCAGCAACAGGTAGCAGTGGCAGGAAAGGCTATACTGTTTTTGTCACTGCTGCTCAGTGTTCTTTGGGACAAGGGCAGAACCTGAAATGGCAATGGGGATCAGACCGGGAGCTTTTCCTGGTCTGCTCTCCACCAGCATTTCAGCTGTTGCCACTAGGAATTCACCAGTGGCAGAAATCAAAGTTGTCACAGGGAGCAAATGATCTGTTCTCTGCCAGAGTTTCAGCTGCTGCCCCCATCCTGGAGAATCCCAAGCAGCTGCTGCAGGAGCAGCTCAGTCTCTCATGCTGCTTCTCTTTCGTGTCCCTAGAGACCGATAAGCCCTGTAGTGTCCCCCTCCCACAACAGCTTATGCATAGCTGTTACCTGTGTTGTCAATGTAGTAAATTGGAACATTCAGATATCACATGAAAGGTAATACTATGTAGTAGCTATCCCTAACTCTGCCATGGTACGACTATATAGTAGAAGGCTACTATAGGTGGCATTCAAGTGTGAAAGCTATATGGGAAAAATTTCCACCCACTTTCCAGCCTATACTGCACCTCTGTTGTTGTGATATCTCACTGAGTGATTGTACACTTGAATAGCCTGAGTAGCATCAGCATGTCTGAATGCAGCATGTGAGGTCTACACTGTATAGACAATATAGCAGCGTACCCCTTACTGAAAATGCCATGTCTGAATACAGCCTCAGTGTTGGGATCCTAATTAAATGACACTATCTTTCTTCAAATACAGTTGTGCAAAATGATATTAAGTACTTTCAGATAATTTTTTTAGCTTGACCTACTGAGGGGGAATGGAAGAAACCTACTGATAGTATGGAAATCAGAAGCTAAGATCAATCAAGCAATCTAAACTTTATTTCCATGTCATGTGTAACCTTCCACCTGTGTACCTTTTTGATATCTCTTTGGTTTATTTGGTTTATTTAGTTATTACATTTTTACCCTGCCCTTCTGCAGACTCAGGGCAGCTCACAACATTGAAGTTAAAAAACAAATTATAAAATAATACTTTAAAATCATTTAACAACCCACCTTTTACCCCCACCCACCAATCCTCCTTCCCATCCCCACTAGCCAATCCCACTGAACCCTATTCCTGCCTGCCAGATGCCTGGCCAAAGAGAAAGGTGTCTCATCTCCTCCAGAAGACGAGTAGGTTTGAGCTTAGGCAGACCTCCCAGGGGGGCGGGGGGGGGAAGAGTTCCATAATTTTGGGGTAGCAACCAAGAATGCCTTCTTGAGTGCCCTTGATGTAACATTTTCATGGACAGAAGGCACTCACAGGAGGATGCCCTCAGCTAACCTCAGATGCTGCAACGGGACATAGGGGAAGAGGTGGTTTTTCAGATACCTGGGGCCTAGGCTGTTTAGGGCTTTTTATAGGTTAAAAACAGCACCCTGAATTGTGCCCGGAAAGCTATTGGCAGCCAGCGCAGACTCCGGTGCACCTGTGTAATGTGCTCCCAGTGACCCGTTCCTAACAGAAGACGGGCCACCACATTTTACAACAACTGCAGCTTCCGCACAGTCTTCAAGGGCAGCCCTACATAGACTACACTGCTGTAGTCTAGCCTTGAGGTTACAGAGGCATGGATGACAATGGCCAGATCTGAATCTGATAAAAAGGGTTGCAGCCTTCTCACCAGATGAAGTTGGTAAAAAGTGCTCTTGGCCACTGCCGCAACCTGACAATCCAGGCACAGCAGTGGATCCAAGAACACCCCAAGGCTGAGAACCTGAGCAACTAAGGGACGCCAGATCCCATCAATGACACGGGTTCCCACATCCTCCAGATCACAAGATCAGCCAACCATCAAAACCGTGGTCTTTTCTGGATGTTATCAGTTTCCTGGGCCCGAGTCAGTCAGGTTTTCATCCTGGGCATGGCATTGAGACTGCACTTGTGGCCTTGGTTTACCATCTCTGCTTGGAAATTGACAGGGAAAATTGTACCTTGCTGATTTTGTTAGATCTTTCAGCAGCCTTTGATACTGTTGACCATGGGGTGGTGTTGACACGGCTGTGGGACCGCTCAAGTGCTTCCACGCATTCCTGAGTGGGAGAACCCGGGTGTGTATGTGTGTGTGTGATGGTTAATGATTGAAAAGTATGGGTTGAATGAATAAGTCAACCAGCAGATCATCTGGAATGTTCCACTGCTAAACATTTTGCAGTTGCCACTGATGAGCACAAAAAAATCTTTCATAATTACAGTTTAGAATTTTGGGAACTGTTCCAAAACAAATTTGATCAGTTCTGACTCTTGTGCCCAGTTAAGTGGGTGCAAATGGAACAAAGTAATACACGGAGAGGCAGACAGCAGGCTCCACATGAATGGCCGAGTGTAGAAGTCAAAAAGTATCCTGCATACTGATTCTGCAGGTGAGGTAGCTTCTCAGTGCATTGTGGAGACTTTGATGTGGCTTTGAAACATTTGATGTGAAAGACATCAGCAGATCCATTGTGTGGCCCAATGATTGGGATGATATAGAAAACTGTAACTGTCTGATGGGTTTGTAGGGATCTAGTAAGGCAGCAGTTTTCAAACTTTTTCATGTGCGACCCCTCATTTTGAGACTTAAGTATAATTCCATACAAACTTAAGTAGTGCTATACCGAGTCAGACCAATAGTCCATTGTGTCCAGCATCCTGTCACCGACAGTGGCTGTTCTCAGTTGCTTTGAAGTAACCAACAGGTCATAAGAGTGATCCATTCCCTGCTGTTCACTTCCAGATTTATAAACCAACCAATAAGATCTACTACAAAAATAAACAAAATGTATATACCAATATCAGAGAAACAAGGTTCATAAGCATACCATCAAAGCTTCAATATAACCTATAAATGTGTGATCAAATCTTCAATATGGTCTCAATAAAGCCTGTGCAATGTAGCCAACGCATTTCGACAAAACGAGTCTTCTTCAAGACTTTTTCTTTTTATAGAAAACAAACAAGGCTACTAAGAATAAATTTTACTATAAAAATACAACAATAATGATCATGAAAATAAAATCAACCATAAACATATATAATGTTCCAAATCAATGAAATGACCAACACGTTTTGGGAAATTTCCCTTCATCAGGGGGTGCAATTAAAATCTGAAATATACCAACAACAAAATAATTTTTTGACTTGGATCAACGCTAGAGATCCGCACATCAAAATTTTGGATGCTACCATTAGACGAGGATGCACGGATTTATATACTCATTTGTACAAAAAACCCATAGATAAAAATTCTTATTTACATTTCAATAGCTCACATCCTTTTCATATTCACAATAATCTTCCGTATGGACAGTTTTTGAGAGTGAAGAGAAATTGTACATCAGATGCAGATTTTTAGAATCTAGATCTTTATCTACAATGTTTTTACAGAGAGGTTATCCAGAAAAAACAATCAAAGACGGACTCCAGAGAGCAGGTCAGAAGAATAGATCAGAAATATTGGTTCATAAACCAAAAAGTGAATCTGAGAGAATCTCCGTCAGCATACAACGGAGCCAGCTCGCACATTCACAGTAGTGTTCTGAAGAACTGGCACAAATTGGATGTCTTACCCATTTTTGAGACCAAACCACTTTTTGCATATAAAAGAACTAAAAACATCAAAGATTACTTGATACATACAAACATTAAAAGAATCACCAATTCCTTACAGACTCCCATCTTTTGATGGAAGCAGAAGTAGTATAGGACACTTTTCCTGTGGTTCAGGTATTTGCTGCAGACAAACCTCTAAGATGACTTTTTTCATCAACCCTTTCAATTCTAAGATAATTTTTCTCAGAGATTTTACCTCATGTGCATCCACCCATGTAGTTTATGCTGTAATATGCCCTTGCTCTTTATGTAGGAAAAACAACCAGAAAATTAAAGATCAGAATTAGTGAACATAGATGCAACATTAGGAATCAGAGAGTGCAACATTAGGAATCAGCACCTCTGGTTAAACATTTTATGGCCATGAGACATAATCCTGAGGATTTTACTTTTGGGGCCATTGAGAGAATAAGCGCAGGCTCTGATTTGAGTATCTTCCTTTAATCCACATGGTCTCTTTCTTTTTGATTTTTCAGTGTTATTCAGTCTGCAATTTTTTCAGTATTAGAATTTTGGCATCTGATGAGGGATAAGAGAAAATGAATATATTACTGTTTGGAAACACTTGAAGCAGATCCACATCACAGGTGTTGACAGTTACTTTGATAGTTTATAAGGGACACCTGTTAGGGAGGCTGGTAGCTCCTGCTCAGTATTCATACAGTTGATTTTACATCAGACAGAGGTAGGTGTTGTAGGTGTAGTTTTCTTTTTTGATTCAGCATAAGGTTAGCTACCTTATTAGCTTTTTGCTATTCCTCCTCTTTTAGAAGAGTTCAAGAACTTTGAGCATTATTTCATTCAGCATTCCCCCCCCCCCCCCCCCCTTCTTTTTTATCCTTTATTTTGAGGTTGTTAGAGGTCTGTGAGATTCATACATTTTTAAAAGAAGTTGTTCACGGGCTCTCCTTTACTTTTGAGAGGTATGTTCTTAATTCTTTTTTAGAATTCTATTATGTGTAGCTGGCACTTAATATCAAGACATANTTTTCTTTTTTGATTCAGCATAAGGTTAGCTACCTTATATTTTTGTTTCTTTTTCTCCCTCCTTTTGTTTTTCCTTCCGTTTCCCTTCTCCCCCCCGCTTTCTTCCCCCCCCCCCATTTATTTTTCTTTTTTATCCTTTATTTTGAGGTTGTTAGAGGTCTGTGAGATTTATACATTTTTAAAAGAAGTTGTTCACGGGCTCTCCTTTACTTTTGAGAGGTATGTTCTTAATTCTTTTTTAGAATTCTATTATGTGTAGCTGGCACTTAATATCAAGACATAGAAACTATATGGAAACAACCATGATGCAGTCCTACAGATATGGTAGGATAATATTTTGGCGAGTCAACTTGATGCAGGTCAGACTATTTTTTGTTAGTTGCAAGATATTTCCAGAGGCTGTATTACTATAGGAGATTTATAAATATATTCAAATGGTCAGGCTATTTCTTTTGTTCAAGACTGTTACATATGGGGAATTTTGTTCATTAGTTTATTACAATATACTGATGATTATATCCTTGATTTAGGATCACAGAAGAAAATATGCACTGATCTCTGCAAGAGTTTATAGCGATTGAGAGCAGGCTATATAAGGATTATTTTCCTTCATGACTTTTTAAAGCTAAAGGACTTTATGTATTGTCAGGTTGGCTGTCTTTCGTTCACAGAAAATATTCTTGCACATTTTTTAATCATATTTGTATTCATTTGTATATACAATCATTTTCTATTGTTATTGGTATATTTCAGATTTTAATTGCACCCGTGATGAAGGGAAATTTCCCAAAACACGTTGGGCTGTGATCACTGCATTGATTGGGAACATTAAATAGGTTTATGGTTGATTTTATTTTTATGATCATTATTGTATTTTTATAGTACATTTTATTCTTAGTAGCCCTGTTTGCTTTCCTTGGCTACATTGTATTCCGTTGTTTTCTCTGTATTTGTGCTTTTTCTTTTTATAAAATATAGACAATGGAATAGTATATCAAAGCTATAAAATAAAAGGGCAAGTACACCTAGGAAACCTGGCTAGCAGTGTGACTTTAAAAAGCAATAATTAAAAGTAACCCTATAGGGACAGAAAGGGTCCTTTCAACATCCCGAGTATGTACAGCTGCCTCCAACTATTGTGCGATTTAGGAAAAAATATCGACAAACACATTTCTTGGTCTAAATGAAATGGAGTAACCACTTTTAGTAGGAAAGCCAAGTCTTGTTGCACCACCGCTGTGTCTTTGTGGATAATCGGATATAGCACAGAGGCTCCTAATGCATCAATTTTGGTAACTCTTCTTGCAGACATGATAGCAACCAGAAAAACTCTTTTCTGCAGAAGGTACTGTAGAGGATAGGTAGCCATGGACTTGAAGGGTGGTAGCATAAGCCTCAGTAAGACCAAATTCAGATCCCATGCAGGCAGGCTGAGGGTTTGGTGGGTATGTTAAACTAAGTCCTTTCATAAAAGGTTTAGCAGTCTAAACAAACCGTGTTTTGATGCAATAGCAGCAAAGAGTACTTTCACCAAAGACAGCAATAGATTTATCATCTTTCAAGTGTAAAAGGCAGAATAGTATCTTCCACAACGGGAATGGTACTAGGTTGTTGCCCTGATCTAAAGCCCATAGGAAGAAAAGTTTTTTTAGCATTTTCTATTATTTGAAGAATGCTCTGAGATGCTTCCTCCATGTCCCTTATTTTTTAATCAACCACGCTGTCAAATTCAACAAACACAGCTTCAGGTGCAGAGTCCTTCTACAACAGGTAAGGGCTTGTGTTGACTGCAATAGCGCAAACTGCACCATTCCTCACAATGCAAGTCCTCTCCTGCCATTCTAGCCATCTTCTGCAGTGAGTGGCTAGTTTTGCGGCGATGTGGCTATTTGCCTCCTTGGTACTCCCGCTGCCTTCACTTCCTATCCTCCAACTCCTCCCTTGACCCCCTCCAATCTGGCTTCCGCCCCCTTCATTCTACTGAAACTGCTCTCGCTAAGATCACCAATGATCTTCTGGTGGCTAAAT
>QEPC01015466.1:1527154-1628671 GCA_003113815.1 Sphenodon punctatus | reverse complement strand
CCCCCCCCCCCGAGAGCCCCCAAAGCCCCTCCCTTCCTGTCCCCATGCCTCCCTCCCCCCCCCAGATCCTCCAAGCCCCCTCCCTCTCCCCACAGAGCCCTCAAACTCCTCCCTGTCCCCATGTCTCACTGTCTTCCTGTCTCTCTCCCTTGTGGCCTCAGTCTCTCCACGTGGCTGTGTGCAGCAGCTTCAGCTTCTCCCCAGGCTCCTCCACGAGTGAGCATGTCCTGCTCAAAGCAAGCTCTCACCTTCCCCCCCTCTGGCAGGTAAGGGGGAAAGAAAGAGAAGCTATGGGGTGGCCAGAGCATCGAGAAAAGATGTCGTGAACCACCCCTTAGCCTTGCTGATTGGATGGGTTCCTCCATAGGAATCCAGCCAAGAGCTTTTACAGACAGGGCTGATTTAAAGAGCCTGCAGCTGCAGCACACAGGATCTGCACTTCGGAGAGGCTGGAGCAGGCAGGCAGCGAGCACAGGCTGGGGACACACTGACAGTCTGAGAAGCATTGGGGGTGGGGACATCCGCTCTGATGCTCCCAAGGAGGATCTGCCTCCAAGTTACACATACAATTTTCTTTGTGCCCCAGGGGTGTTATTCATTCTAACCGTTTCTAGGCTCTGTTTGGGTTGACGAGGTCTTTGGTAGTACTGCAGCTGTTACAAGTATCTCCTAGTATAACAGCAGTAGGGAGCCTGTCTAAAACATCTACAGTTGTATGATGTTAACTGAGAGGCGTACCTTCTCCTTGGATCATGGATTACCCTCACCCTCGTAGCCATGTCCTTTCAAGGGTCTCATTAGTTTTATTGCCAAATAAACCAATGCCATCGAAGGGGAGATCTTCAGTTTTTAAATTATCTTTCAGGTCTAGAGCTACAGATTTGCAGTTTGCATTGTAACGTATGGTGGCTGCACAAGCCACGTTTGTAGCCCTGCAGTCAGCAATGTCCTTGACTACTTTTAGCTGGAATCTCACTACTGTCTGACCTTCCATGGATAGGGCATGGATTCCTGTTTAGCCTGCTCAGAAGGTTTACTATTAGCTTCTGGAACCTTTCCCCAAAGCATGTGTTGGTATCCCAATAGGAAAGACAGATAATTTGCTATGTACATGAAGAGGTTGGGGTGATGCCTTTCTGCTAGCTACATCCATCCTGCAGCCTTCAGTGTCTGAAGAAGAAAACACTTGTGTTGCAGAAAACTTGCTCAAATTTGAGACTTATGGGTCTCATACGGAGTGCCAATAAAAAACAACAACGTCGTCAGGTAGGAAATCCAAAACATATATGACTCTATTATTAAATAACAAGTCCCCGTTTATTACGCTACAGCTAGCAAAGTTTTTGTCTGCAGCAGTTAAGAAAAGACGAGCATTAGTAAATCCTGAACAATAAGAAGGAAGGATACCCTGGGTGTCCAGATGTTTATTCTGGGTCCTGGTCTGTCATGCTCCCTTTGAAAGCAAGGTTTTTAATTACAGCACAGGGGTCTTTAGTTATGAGGTCTTGATGTATTTTAAAAGCGTGCTGTTGGTTTTTCTTGGTTTTTTAGATGTTGTATATATGTATAGGTTTATATTTTTTATATATCTGCTTATTTTTTGTAATGCCTTTGGCTACACAAATAAATCTATTCATTCATTCAATAATAAATAGGTCAGACCAATGGTTCAGCCCAGTACCTGTCTCAGAGTGGCAAATCTCAGTCACCAAGGCACCCAACAGGTGACAATGGGGCGATCTGTTCCTTGTTGTTCACTCCCAGCTCCCGACAGTAAGAGGTTACGATCCCCCAAACCTACCCAGCTGTAGCTGTTAATAAACCTAATCCTACAGAAACTTGTCCAATCCTTATTTAAACCCAGCTACAACTTAATTGTGTGTTGAGTAAAAACAACTTTCTTTTGTTTTAAATCTGCTACTTGTTAGTTTTGTGGGGTGTCCTCTAGTTCTAGTACTATTTGAGATGGTAAATAACATTCCCTATTTACTCATTTCACACCACTCATGATTTTATGAACTTCTATCATATCCCCTCTCAGTCATCTCTTCTTCTAAGCTGAACAGCCCTAACCTATCTAGCATCTCTTCATACGGCAATTGTTCTATACCCTTTATCATTTTTGGTGCCCTTCTCTGTACCTTTTCTATTTCTACTATATATTCTACTATATATTTTTGGGGATGGGTCGACCAGAACTGCACACAACACTCAAGGTGCGGTCACACCATAGATTTATATAGAGGCATTATGATATTTTCAGTTTTATTCTCTATCCCCTTACGAATAATTCCTAACATTCTGTTTGCTTTTGCTTCTCTTTGAAGATTCCGCCACTACCAGTGAATTAGGTGCTAGATACTTGGAAAACATTGCCCTCTCCATCAGGCACTAGTGGGTAGACTCCATTTGCATGGGTATTCACTGCTAATGTTGAAGCCGAAAGGTTCCACAGTTACAGGGCCGTATTCATAATATCCTAAAAAAAAGGAATCCTAACTTGACCCAGATCATCCTTTATAGGATCTTGAGTGGTAGCATCGCTGCTACTTTTTAAACTATTTTAACTGGCAGCTTTGGCACTGCCATTGTAAGCCTTCTGAGCAATTTCTGGAACTGCCTATAATCTTCTGTAGAAGGGGGATCCAATGTGTCCGCCAAAGAGACAGTTAGTGGGTGGGGCAGAGATTGTCTCATCCGATTGAGGGGATTCTTCAGAAACTGAGAGGGATGTCTCTTTAACGGATTCCAATTATAAGTCTTCTGTTTTTCGAGAATCATCAGGACCATTCCCCAACATTTCCTCCAAGAGAAGTTGTTCCACTGGAGGAGGCTGATCCAATGATAAACCTTCTGGTTCCAGTACTGACTGTGATCTTGGTGTGGGTTAATCCTGGCCCCACAGCTACCAACTCTCCCCTCCCCCGACCGGGGGAGGGACGGGGCCAGGCATACAGGCAAGACTTCCGGGTCACGGCACAGCCAAAAGCAGCCAGGCGCCCGGCACCACAGGCACACGCTTGGGCAGCGCACCCAAAGGATTCCGGGGGGGGGAGGGGGAGATAAGCTTTGTATTTTAAGGAGGAATTGGGATATTTCTTTTATTGGGGGGGGGGAAGGTCTGCAGTCATAGAGGTCGTTCTGGGCTGGGGGAATTATGGTTCTTCTGGGAGGCAGGTTCAATCTGTGAGACAGGACAGATGAAATGTTTCTATCCCGCTCACTGACCCCCCAGGCAGGTGGTGAGGTGATTAGGGATCAGAGGACCCCTAGCCTCGGCTTGATGCTGATAAATATGAGGTCAGTAGCTAATACATCAACTGCGGTCCAGGAGTTGATCCTGGACCAGGCGGCCGACCTCGTGTGTATCACGGAGACCTGGCTGGACAATGAATCGGGGCCTATACTAGCTGATCTTATTCCAGCCCGGTACTCTGTGCAGCATCAGCCGCAACTGGAGGAACCGGGGGGGGAGCCATTATTTTTAAGGATGCCTGGTCCGTGAGGTTTCCTGTACAATCTACCATGGGTATAGAGGATCTCCATCAGAGTTTGGATTTGGCCGGAGACAGGATAGGGATACTGCTGATATTTGTTTATTTATTTATATATATACCATTGATCTACCATGCACCCACCTGTACGGCAGCCTCCCTACACGCGCTGACCGAATTGGTGTCGAAGATGATCTTGCAGTCCCATAGGACAATAGTTCTGGGGGACTTCAATATCCATGCCGATGCCAGTCTTGGATAAGGGGGAGCATGAGTTCATGGTCGCCATGGGCCTGTCTCAGAGAGTAGTGGGCCCCACACGTTGGAGGACATACCCTAGACATGATATTGTACACAGGCCTTGAGGCGGGGGATCCGTTGGTGGGGTAGGTATCAATAGTGCCCTTGTCATGGATGGATCATTATCTCCTCCGGGCGGATATCATAGCGCATGACAGCCCTCGGGAGGGTGTGGAACCAGTTAGGTTGGTTCGCCCCCAAAGGCTTATAGAACCTGAAAGGTTCCAGATAGCTCTAGGGAATGTTTCCTCTGACCTTGATGGCTGCTCACTCGATGACCTCATGTCTAGCTGGAATGTCAGGCTGACGGAGGCCATCAACTGTGTGATTCCCATGCGTCCACTCCCGAAATGCTAACATCACAGCTCCCCATCATATACGGGTGAGCTGCGGCGGCTGAAGCAGGAAGGGCGGCTGTTAGAGCGACCGTGGCGTCACTCATGTACTGAAGTGGACCGGTTGCGGCAGAGTCTGGTTACATACCTATGCCGTAGCAGTACGGACAGCAACGAAGGTTTTCTTTGCTGCCCGCATTACGTCCACTAAGTCCTGCCCAGCTGAGCTGTTTCAGGTGGTGAGGTGGCTGGTCAGTCCGGCCTCCCTCCGCCTGGATATGGAACCATCAAATGCTTACTGTGATTTGTTTGTGGACTTTTTAAAAGGTAAAAATCGCTTAAATTCAACACAGTTTTGATGCAAGTTTTTTAGCAGAGAAAGGGTCTGAGGCAGCAGAAACCCCGTCTGGTCCTGTTTTGTGGGATGAGTTTGGGATGTTGTCACCCTCGGAAGCAGGGGATGCTCTTGGGACTGTTCTAGCCACCAATTCTGAATTCGATTCATGCCCATTCTGGCTGGTTAAGGTTAGCTGGGAGACATCGGGGCCACTGCAATGGTCAACGCCTCCCTTGGGGAGGGCAGGGTGCCGGGCTGTCTCAAGGAGGCGGTAGTGCAGCCCTTGTTCAAGAAGCCATCGCTGGACGTTGACGTCCTTGCCAGTTATCGGCCAGTCTCTAACCTTCCCTTTTTAGGGAAGGTTATTGAACAGGTGGTGGCTCAGCAGCTTCAGGGGCATTTGGACAGGATTAATTTTTTCGATCCCTTGCAGTCAGGCTTTCGTCCAGGTTATGGCACGGAGACTGTGCTTGTGGCCTTGGCCAGCGACCTCTCCCATGAGTTAGACTGGGGTCGTTCGACCCTGCTGATCCTGTTAGATCTCTTGGCTACATTTGATACCGTTGATCAGGAGTTGTTGGTGACTCGGCTGCAGGACCAGGCAGGGATTGGCGGAACTGTTCCCGAATGGTTTTGCTCTTTCCTGGCCGGGAGAAGCCAGGGTGAGGTGCTGAGGGCGTTGTCATTTCCCCTCCGGGGTCTCACGTGTGGCGTATTCCAGGGTTCCATCTTATCCACACTCTTGTTCATTGCATGCATGCAGCCTCTGGGAGAGGTTGTTAGGGAGTATGGAGTGAGATGTCATCAATATGCTGATGACACCCAGCTATCTCTCTTGTTTTCCTCTGACTCAGGCCCGGCAGTCTATGTGCTTACCCAGTGTTTGTCCACCGTGGGGGACTGCATGAGGGCAAGCCACCTGAGGCTTAATCCTGACAAGACGGAGGTGATGGTTGTGGGGAGGGCTGAAGGAGTGGTAGCCCCCATCATTGATAGGAGTCTGCCCGCCCCTGGTTTCTCAGGTGCGGTGTCTAGCACTTTTCAGGCCCAAGTGCTCCTCGACCCGCAGCTCCGCCTGGATGTCCAGGTATCGGCTGTGGCGAAGGGAGCATTTCCCCAGTTACACCTGGTGCATCAGCTTAGGCCGTATGTCTCAGACTCAGATCTGGCCACCGTCATCCATGCTTTTATTACCTCGAGAATGGATTACTGCAACGCGCTCTACATGGGGCTACCCTTGGTGTTGGTTCGGAAGCTGCAGCTGGTGCAGAATGCCGTGGCCCATCTCTTGACGGGGACGTGCCAACGCGAGCATATTATACCGGTGCTTCACTTTCTGCACTGGCTGCCGGTAGGCTTCTGGGCCCAATTCAAGGTGTTGGTGTTGACCTTTAAAGCCCTAAATGGCTCAGGCCCCACCTATCTGCAGGACTGCCGCACCCTCTGAGTCGTGGAGCAGCCCCTTTCATCGGCTAGGGGCGCCCTCCTCGAGGTCCCCCGGGTGTCCACTATGATTTTCTCCGTGGCTGTGCCACGGCTGTGGAACTCCCTCCCGTCGGAGATCCCCTTGAGTGACGGCCTCCTCACTTTCTGCAGACAGTATAAAACCTGGCTATTCCACCAGGCCTGTCCCGAGGGAGATGGGGTGGGGGAGGGGTTTTTATATTGTTTTTTAATTGAATTACTGTTTGTTTTAATGTTTTAAAATGTTTTTAATATGTTGTGAGCCGCCCCGAAATGCCTGAGGCAGGAAGGGGCTGCATAAAAAGTTTAATAATAATCAGGAGTTTTTTGTAATTGTATATAGCGATATAAAAACCTTACATTCCTTTTATGTGAGGAAGGTAGAAAGCAATAGAAATATTTGATATTTTTTTCTGTGTGAGTTCATGCATTTCTGAAACGTTGGTGGGCAGGGCCAGACTTAGGAATTTTGCACCCCTAGGCCCTTCTCAGGCTGCTGCCCCCAAGCCAAGCCACGCCACAAGGTGCCATTCACAAACCAAGCCCCAACCCCATGCTGCGTGTTCATGGGTGGGGGAGTCCCATGTGAACAACGCAGGGCACACACCCACAGTGAATGGGGGTGCATGCATGTGCCCACCTAATGCATCCACACTCACCCCCCACTCGTCCTCGTGCATGGAGCAACCAGGAAAAATGGTGGTTTCTCCGTGGGTGCGGATGAGTGGGGGTTGAGTGGGGATGTGTGTGCGGATGTGCCCACCCGGCACAGCCATTTTAAAAGGGCCTGTGAGGAGCCACTCAAAGAAGAACAGACGGTTGCTGCCTTGTAAATAAGGTTCTTTGAGATGGCGCCAAACATTCTCAACAACCACCCTTCCAGCCCTGCAAGGAATTTTCTTCTTATATTCCTAGAAAGGGTTGGAAGGAACTGTCATTCTGAGGGGGGGAAGTGCTTTTTATACTAGAGAAGCTCGAGACCATCATGTGGTCTATTTGAGTAGGGTGAGCATGCACAACCCAGTTGTGAGAACGCTAGGCGCAATCTCGAAGAACCTTCTTTACAAGGTAACAACCTTCTGATCACTCACATGGGTTCAGCTGTGGGCAGCAGCCTCCAGCCATGCAGGGAGAAAAAAAAGTGAAGCGGGTGGTGCCAGTAATTTCCGCCTCCACCCCACCCCACCCAGAAAATGTCATCCAAGGTCCGGGCCTAGGGGGCCTGACCCTAAGTCCGGGTTTCACCAACATAGTTCCCATAGGCACATTTGGTGCACTCAACACGGTATACCAGATTTCTAGATTTGCAGTTGTAGGTTCCTTATATCCTGAATAGATGATTTCTATGGGATGTCTGGATGTTATTCACAGTCAGATGTGAAGACATGTTTTACATCTCTTCGAGGTTATACAACTAGCTTGCTAATTAAGTGAAATAGTACTGTAGCATAACTGAAATCGGACATGCCAGCCAATGGAGATGTTCCTCATCAGCAAGTTCCTTTCTCTAACCAAGAACACGGAAAGCTCTTTGAATAGTTTAGCAGAGGAATATCAGACTTCTTTTGATATATTACTATTTTTTGCCATTGTTACCGATTTGCTGTTTTGCGTCATTATTCCAAGGCAAGAACTGAAGGTGTATAGGGATGGTGTCAGGGTAAATAGCAATTGCTATTAGTCAAGGTATGTGCATAGGGGCTGGGTTATGTGTTTTGTTTGTTTGGCTGAGCGAGGGGGCACTTTAAGGCACTGGACATACTTTGGGCTGAGATGGGGCAGAAACCCAGTAGTAAACATGGAACCTCAGTAACATGGAAAGACGATGACAAAGTAACCTGGAAACTCAGCAATACAGTGTCATAACAAGCTGGTTAGTGAGCAAGTCGGTAAATTGGTAATGGTAATACATGTTATTTCACGTAATCAGTTACCTGTTTCAGTATGCATATACTAATCTGGGAACCAAAAAGCTACCTGGAATTGCGGGTATTACCCAGGGGTACAGAATTTGCTACCTATTTCAGCTCCAGTTACAATTAATATTAACTGTATTGTTAACAGCACACTGGTAATGGACAAATCTTCCATAACAGCAATGCTTGAAACTGATCTTATCAATGGTCTGACCACTACCTCCTTAAGGAGTGCATCCTGGCGCATGTTAGCCACCGGCAGGGTGTAGAACCTATTAGATCGGTCCGCCCCCGGAGACTTATGGAACTGAATCGGTTCCGGAATGCTCTGGGGGAGTTGCCCCTGGACCTTGACACCCGCTCGGTGGTTGATCTCGTAGCCTTCTGGAACACCTTGTTGGCTGCGACCATTGACAGAGTGGCTCCCAGGCGTCCGCTGCCCTCCCGAGTCTCCCAGCAATGACTGATTTCAAAACTTTTTTGCCCCTGTGACGTGGGTGATAACTCACGAGAAGGATAGAGGATCAACGGAAAGGTGCTGAACGCCTTGGTTTACTGAGGGCCTGCGGTGTTTGAAGCGGGAGAGCAGGCGGTTAGAGCAACAGTGGCACCAGACTCGCGACCAGTATGATCGATCGCAGCATAAGAGCAGTTTAAAGGTCTATGNGGCTTCTGGGCCCAATTCAAGGTGTTGGTGTTGACCTTTAAAGCCCTAAATGGCTCAGGCCCCACCTATCTGCAGGACTGCCGCACCCTCTGAGTCGTGGAGCAGCCCCTTTCATCGGCTAGGGGCGCCCTCCTCGAGGTCCCCCGGGTGTCCACTATGATTTTCTCCGTGGCTGTGCCACGGCTGTGGAACTCCCTCCCGTCGGAGATCCCCTTGAGTGACGGCCTCCTCACTTTCTGCAGACAGTATAAAACCTGGCTATTCCACCAGGCCTGTCCCGAGGGAGATGGGGTGGGGGAGGGGTTTTTATATTGTTTTTTAATTGAATTACTGTTTGTTTTAATGTTTTAAAATGTTTTTAATATGTTGTGAGCCGCCCCGAAATGCCTGAGGCAGGAAGGGGCTGCATAAAAAGTTTAATAATAATCAGGAGTTTTTTGTAATTGTATATAGCGATATAAAAACCTTACATTCCTTTTATGTGAGGAAGGTAGAAAGCAATAGAAATATTTGATATTTTTTTCTGTGTGAGTTCATGCATTTCTGAAACGTTGGTGGGCAGGGCCAGACTTAGGAATTTTGCACCCCTAGGCCCTTCTCAGGCTGCTGCCCCCAAGCCAAGCCACGCCACAAGGTGCCATTCACAAACCAAGCCCCAACCCCATGCTGCGTGTTCATGGGTGGGGGAGTCCCATGTGAACAACGCAGGGCACACACCCACAGTGAATGGGGGTGCATGCATGTGCCCACCTAATGCATCCACACTCACCCCCCACTCGTCCTCGTGCATGGAGCAACCAGGAAAAATGGTGGTTGCTCCGTGGGTGCGGATGAGTGGGGGTTGAGTGGGGATGTGTGTGCGGATGTGCCCACCCGGCACAGCCATTTTAAAAGGGCCTGTGAGGAGCCACTCAAAGAAGAACAGACGGTTGCTGCCTTGTAAATAAGGTTCTTTGAGATGGCGCCAAACATTCTCAACAACCACCCTTCCAGCCCTGCAAGGAATTTTCTTCTTATATTCCTAGAAAGGGTTGGAAGGAACTGTCATTCTGAGGGGGGGAAGTGCTTTTTATACTAGAGAAGCTCGAGACCATCATGTGGTCTATTTGAGTAGGGTGAGCATGCACAACCCAGTTGTGAGAACGCTAGGCGCAATCTCGAAGAACCTTCTTTACAAGGTAACAACCTTCTGATCACTCACATGGGTTCAGCTGTGGGCAGCAGCCTCCAGCCATGCAGGGAGAAAAAAAAGTGAAGCGGGTGGTGCCAGTAATTTCCGCCTCCACCCCACCCCACCCAGAAAATGTCATCCAAGGTCCGGGCCTAGGGGGCCTGACCCTAAGTCCGGGTTTCACCAACATAGTTCCCATAGGCACATTTGGTGCACTCAACACGGTATACCAGATTTCTAGATTTGCAGTTGTAGGTTCCTTATATCCTGAATAGATGATTTCTATGGGATGTCTGGATGTTATTCACAGTCAGATGTGAAGACATGTTTTACATCTCTTCGAGGTTATACAACTAGCTTGCTAATTAAGTGAAATAGTACTGTAGCATAACTGAAATCGGACATGCCAGCCAATGGAGATGTTCCTCATCAGCAAGTTCCTTTCTCTAACCAAGAACACGGAAAGCTCTTTGAATAGTTTAGCAGAGGAATATCAGACTTCTTTTGATATATTACTATTTTTTGCCATTGTTACCGATTTGCTGTTTTGCGTCATTATTCCAAGGCAAGAACTGAAGGTGTATAGGGATGGTGTCAGGGTAAATAGCAATTGCTATTAGTCAAGGTATGTGCATAGGGGCTGGGTTATGTGTTTTGTTTGTTTGGCTGAGCGAGGGGGCACTTTAAGGCACTGGACATACTTTGGGCTGAGATGGGGCAGAAACCCAGTAGTAAACATGGAACCTCAGTAACATGGAAAGACGATGACAAAGTAACCTGGAAACTCAGCAATACAGTGTCATAACAAGCTGGTTAGTGAGCAAGTCGGTAAATTGGTAATGGTAATACATGTTATTTCACGTAATCAGTTACCTGTTTCAGTATGCATATACTAATCTGGGAACCAAAAAGCTACCTGGAATTGCGGGTATTACCCAGGGGTACAGAATTTGCTACCTATTTCAGCTCCAGTTACAATTAATATTAACTGTATTGTTAACAGCACACTGGTAATGGACAAATCTTCCATAACAGCAATGCTTGAAACTGATCTTATCAATGGTCTGACCACTACCTCCTTAAGGAGTGCATCCTGGCGCATGTTAGCCACCGGCAGGGTGTAGAACCTATTAGATCGGTCCGCCCCCGGAGACTTATGGAACTGAATCGGTTCCGGAATGCTCTGGGGGAGTTGCCCCTGGACCTTGACACCCGCTCGGTGGTTGATCTCGTAGCCTTCTGGAACACCTTGTTGGCTGCGACCACTGACAGAGTGGCTCCCAGGCGTCCGCTGCCCTCCCGAGTCTCCCAGCAATGACTGATTTCAAAACTTTTTTGCCCCTGTGACGTGGGTGATAACTCACGAGAAGGATAGAGGATCAACGGAAAGGTGCTGAACGCCTTGGTTTACTGAGGGCCTGCGGTGTTTGAAGCGGGAGAGCAGGCGGTTAGAGCAACAGTGGCACCAGACTCGCGACCAGTATGATCGATCGCAGCATAAGAGCAGTTTAAAGGTCTATGCTGTGGCGGTGCAGGCAGCAAAAGGGCAATTGGGATTCTTACCTGTGAATTGCCCTTCTGTAGCCTTCCAGGGAGTTTATTCGGACCCAGGGAGCGTTTTCCCTCATGACCACTAGAAGGCAGCACAGACTTTCGACTGGGCATGCATAGGGACAGCGTGCCCTTGCTTCCCCAGGAGTATCCCAGCCGATGAACTGGAGCTGAAATAACAAAATAAACTTTTTCCCAAAACTTCAGGGTTAACTTTACGGGATCCCCTAGAAGGGCCTGACCCACTAAACATTTAAGAGAACAATTTTAAAAACAGCCCAGGCGGGCCGAATAAACTCCCTGGAAGGCTACAGAAGGGCAATTCACAGGTAAGAATCTCAATTTCCCTTTCTATAGCCTTCGGTCCGTTTATTTGGACCCAGGGAGGTCACAAAGCAGTAGTGTTTATTCGGAGGGGGAGGGACCAAATTAGTTAGTGCCCATAACCCCTTGGAGAATCCGCCTCCCAAAGGCAGCCTCTGCGGATTGCTGAAGGTCAATTTTATAATGCCTAATAAAAGTATGTAGACTTTTCCAGGTAGCCGCCTTACAAATTTCAGATAAGGGGGCTCTGGATAAAAAGGCCGAATTGGTGGCCGCACTCCAAGTGTGCCAGAATTGGATTAGGAGGTTGTAGCCCAGATGCCTTATAGGCTTCGGCCATACAGGACGATATCTAGCCAGCAATGACTGATTTCAAAACTTTTTTGCCCCTGTGACGTGGGTGATAACTCACGAGAAGGCTAGAGGATCGACAGAAAGGTGCTGAACGCATCATATAGATTTTTAAAGCCCTACGCACGTCCAGGCAATGCCACAGCTTTTCCAATGGGTGGCGCGGACAGGGGCAAAAGGAGGGCAGGACTATGTCCTGCGTCATATGGAAAAGGGAGGAGACCTTGGGCAAGAAAGCCGGGTCTAGGCGAAGCAAAACTGATTCCCTTCTGAAGGAACAGAGGGCAGGGTCAATAGATAGGGCCCCAAGCTCAGAAATACGTTTGGCCGTGGTAATAGCTATCAGGAAAGCCACCTTGATGGATAAAAAGAACAATGAGACCTGATGCAACGGCTCAAAGGGGGGCCTAGTGAGAGCCTTAAGCACCAGGTTCAAACTCCAATTCGGGAACCTATGCACGACTGGTGGAGAGAGTCGTTTAGCGGCCCTGATAAATTGCCTGACGTAGGGATGGGGTGAAACCCTGGGCTTGCCTGATGCCCCTATGACGCTATCTATAGCTGCTAATTGCCTACTCAAAGTATTAGGTCGGAGACCTTTATCCAGTCCTTCCTGGAGGAACTGCAAAACTTGCGGGATTGACGGTGATAGTGGAGGAATTCGTCTAGCTTGGCACCAACCCACAAACACCCTCCAGGTGCACTGGTATATGCACCTGGTAGATTTTCGCTTGGCTGCTATCAGTGTACGTATCACTGAATCCGAATAGCCCAGTTCCTGCAGAGCTAAGGCTTCAACAGCCAGGCTGTTAACTTCAGAAACTCTGGTTTCTGGTAGCATAGGGGCCCGTGTGTCAGAAGATCGTGTGAGACAGGAAGGGTGAGAATCTGTCCGCGAGACAGATTGATCAAGTCCGGGAACCAAGGCAGGCAAGGCCAATAAGGCGCCACCAGTATGACTGTGGCTAGTTGGGACTTGCACTTGTGAAGTGTCCTGCTGATTAGGGGGAATGGTGGGAAGGCGTACAGGAGTCCCTGAGGCCAGACTTGGCTGAGGGCATCGGTGGCCTCTGCGTTGTGATGAGGGTGCCTGGTGAAGAAGTGGGCTAACTTGTGGTTCGTTGGTGAGGCGACTATGTCTAATATTGGCTCTCCAAACGTTTCTGTGATTAGCTGGAAGGCAGTCGGGTTTAGTGACCATTCTCCTGGTTCTAGCTTCTGTCGGCTTAACCAGTCCGCCTCGATGTTTTCCGTTCCCCTGATGTGTAGGGCTGATAGGGATAGCAGGTGCTGTTCCGCCCAAATGAACAGGTGGGATGCTTCCTTGTGGAGTGTCTGAGCGTGATCCGCCCTGATGATTCACATAGGCCATCGTGCTGGTGTTGTCCGTGAATACCACGACATGACGCCCCTCCAGGATCGGCAGAAATTTGATGAGTGCCAAGCAAATGGCTCTCCACTCCAGCCAACTGATGCTGTTGTTGGCTTCCGTGGGTGACCAAGACCCCTGGGCCAGGTTGGAGCCGATGTGTGCTCCCCATCCTGATAGGCTGGCATCTGTTGTAAGGACCACCTTGGTTGGTTCCATGAGGGGGACCCCTTCCAGGAAGCGGTCTGGAGTTTCCCACCATCTGAGTGATCGAATAATGTTGCTCTGGATTGGCAAAGACATTGGGACCTTGTTGATGATCTCCAGCTGCCAAGGTCGGAGCAACCGCTGAAGGGGGCGAGCATGAAAATGAGCCCATTGCAGGTGTCAAGTGCATGATATCATGGATCCTAGCAGGGAGATCAAGGACTGGAGAGACGCTTGTGGCTGTGTCTGAACGTGAGCTATTAGAGTTCTGATCTTGGTCTGACGTGCGGGTGGAATGAATATCCGGTTGAGTTGAGTGTTGAAAATTACTCCCAGGTGTTCCAATTGCTGGGATGGGTCCAAGTGGCTCTTGGCTTGATTTATTTGAAAAACGTGCTTTTCCAGGTAGTAAATGGTGCGCTGTAGGTGACTTCGGGCCAGGTCCTTCGACGCCGCTCGAATCAAAATGTCGTCGAGTTAGGGGAATATCGCTATGCCCTCGAGACGCAGGTTTGCAATAAAAGGGACCAAGATTTTCGTAAATGTCCATGGGGCTGAGGCGAGGCCGAAGGGAAGAGCCTGGTACTGCCAGTGCTGGGAATTGTATGCAAAGTGGAGCCAACGGCGGTGAGCTGGTAGAATAGGGACATGGAGGTACGCGTCCTTCAGGTCTATTGAACATAGCCAGTCGTCCTTCGCTATGGCGAGGGAGATGGACGCCAACGTCTCCATCTTGAACTTCTGCTGTTTTACGCATCTGTTCAGCCTCTTGAGATCTAGCACCGCTCGCCATTCTCCGCTTTTCTTTAGCACTAGGAACAGAAGAGAGTAAAGCCCCTTTCCCCTTTGATGAGGCGGTACCTTCTCTATGGCTCCCATTGCCTCGAGCCTGCCTGCTGTAATTCTGTTAGCATTGCCCTGTGTTTGTTGGGGATGCGAGAGACGGGGGACAGGCGAAAGTACTGTTTTGGGTGGGATTTGAGCTCTATGGAGTATCCCCTTGCTACTGTCTGCAGGGCCCAGGCATCGGATACGGTTATGCTCCATTGATCTGAGAATAAAAGGAGCCTTCCTCCCAGTCGACCGGAGTCGGGGAAGGAAGCAGTGAAGGAGTCAGGAGTCCTGCCTGCGGTTGGGCGAACTAGGCCGCTTGAATGAGTTTGACTAAGAAGCTGGCCTGCCAGGTCTAGCCCCGCGGCCCCTGTGCCCCTTGCCACGCTGCTGATTGTACCAGGGGGTATATGATGAGTAGGGTCGCTTGTAGCCTTGATTCGGCTTGTGAAAGGGCGAAAAAAGGTCCTAAAGGATTGCACCTGCGAGAGCGTGTGCTTCTTATCCTTATTGGATGCTTGCGCTAGGGCCTTGTCCAGAGCTGGGCCGAAAAGTTTACGGCCTCTAAATTTGCTATGCAGCAGGAGATTCTTGGCGTGAGAGTCAGCACACCAGGAGCGCAGCCATAGGCGGCGGTGTGCTGCTACGTTAGCCGCCATTCCTCTAGCCGCCCAGGTGACCATGTCTGCCAAAGCATCCATTAAGAAGGCATGGGCGAGTGTCACGTTCGCAGCCAGTTTGCGCGACATGGATTCAGAAATAGATGGTTCGTTAGACAGCTTGAACCATTTCATTATGGCTCAGGATGCATAGGATGCTGTGGTGGCCATTTGCAGAGTATTCGCTAGAGCCTCATAGTTCTTGCGGAGGCCTATCTCAATGCCCTTATCTGTAGGATCCTTCAGGAGAAGGTCCTCTGAGGATGGAAATATGGATTGGCGGGTACAGAGCCTGCTGAGTTTTAGAAAATTTAGCCGCCTTGGTGGGTCGCCTCCATTGGGCCCTAAATAATTTTTTCAAAGGCCCGGTCCAATACCACTCCTTTATTGCCCCTATTGAGCTTAGGGATGTAGTCCCTATCGGCATCCTCCTCTGAGGAGGAGTAGTCAGACTCCCCTTTTTTGCAGGAACTTGGGGTGATACGAAGGACCCTTTGGGCTCTCTTAAGCTTAGGGCCTTGATCAGAAGGCAGCTCCCTGCCTACCTCTTTATGGCCTGAACTCAGGATAGACTCCCACTCAAGGGCATCCTGTTGCTCCTCTGCAGAGAATTGATCTTCCTCCATTATGGAGGCCTCTGAGGATGGCCTAGCAGGCGGGGATTTTTCCCTGTTCTGGGAACCACGCTTCTTACGCGGTGGAGGCTGGGGTGTTTCTAACTGTTCTGAGGCAGACTTTCAACTGGGGAAGCGAGGGCGCGCTCTCCCTACGCATGCCCAATCGAAAGTTTGTGCTGCCTCCTAGTGGTCATGAGGGAGAACGCTCCCTGGGTCCAAATAAACGGACCGAAGGCTATAGAAGAAGCAGTTCTTTGCTGACCTTATTGCATCTGCAAAGTCACGTCCAGCGGAGCTTTTCCGGGTGGTGAAAGATTTGGTCAGTCCTGCCTGTCTCCACCAGGACCTGAAGAAATCCAGTGACAGCTGTGACCGGTTTATCGAGTACTTTGTAGATAAGATCGCTCGCACCCGCCACAATTTCGGCACCACAGTTCTTGCAGAGGATCATCTTGGGGCTATAGATGCCCCGTCCTGTCCTGTTTTGTGGGATCAGTTTCAGATGGTGGTGCCTCCCGATGTGGAGTCCTTGTTGGGATCTGTTCGCGTCACTACTTGTGAGCAAGATCCATGCCCATCCTGGCTGGTGAAAGCTAGCCAGGAGACATTACGGCCGTTGCTGGCTGGGGTGGTTAGTGCCTCCCTTCAGGAGGGCAAGGGTACCTGACTGCCTAAAAGAGACTGTGGTTAGAGCTCTGCTCAAGAAACCATCTCTTGACGTTAATGCTCCTGCCAGTTATCGGCCGGTCTCTAACCTTCCCTTTTTAGGGAAGGTTATTGAACGGGCTGTGGCACGGCAGCTCCAGGAACACCTGGACCGCACTGGTTTCCTTGATCCCTCCCAGTTTGGGTTTCGGCCTGGGTATGGCATGGAGACGGCCTTGGTGGACGATCTCCGTCTGGCGTCGGACCAGGGTCGTCAGACCTTACTGGTTCTGCTAGACTTTTCACCTGCAGGACCGTGCCGGAATTGGCGGAATGGTCTTGGACTGGTTTCGTTCGTTCCTGGCCGGGAGAACTCACCAGGTCGTCTTGGGGGAGCGTACGTCTTCTCCTTGAGACCTCACGTGTGGAGTCCCGCGGGGAGCCTTTCTGGCCCCCCTCTTGTTTAACATCTATATGCAGCCATTAGGGGAGATCGTGAGGGGGTTTCAGGGCATGTAGTGTCATCAGTATGCTGATGACACTCAGCTCTACCTCTCTTTTTCCACTGACCCAGGCCATGCAGTCTCATTGTCCCAGTGCCTGTCAGCTGTGGGGAGCCATCTGCAATTGAATCCTGACAAGACGGAGGTGATGTTGGTGGGCGAGGCCTGGGGGTGGTTGAATCTCTTGTTGGGGGGGGGGTTCACACACACCCATGGTCTCTCAAATGCGGAGTCTGGGTGTGCTCCTCGATTCGCGGCTCAGCTTGGAATCTCAGGTTGTGGCCGTGGCAGGGAGTGCGTTTCAGCAGTTACATCTTGTCCGGCGGCTTCAGCCATATCTCTAAGACTCCGACCTCGCCACCGTCATCCATGCTGTCATCACCTCGAAGCTGGATTACTGCAACGCGCTCTACGTGGGGCTGCCCGAGAAGCTGGTCCGGAGGCTGCAGCTGGTGCAGAATGCCGTGACCCGTCTCCTGACGGACGGGTCGCAGGGAGCACATAACACCAGTGCTCCGGGCTCTGCACTGGCTGCCTATAAAGCACCGGGCCAAGTTCAAGGTGCTGGTTTTAACCTTTAAAGCCCTTCACGGCCTGGGCCCTGCTTAGCTACGGGACCGCCTCACTCCCCATGTGCCCGTGCGACCCTTGAGATCGTCCGTGGGAGCCTTTTTGGAGGTTCCCCGGGTGAGGTGGGTGGCCACCGATGTTAGATCTTTTTGGTGGCCCCCTGTGCTGTGGAATTCGCTCCCAGAGGCGGCTCGGCTGGCTCCCACTCTCCTGCTGTTTCAGCGTATATGTAAGACCTGGCTGTTCCGTCAGGCTTGTGGCAAGGGGTAGGGGTGGGGATGGGGTTTTCCCCACATATTGTATTTTTTAATTGTTTTTAAATGTTATACTGTTTTAATTGATGTTGTTCGCCGCCCCAGGCTGCCCTGTGGGCAGGAGGGGCGGGATATAAATTTAAAATATATAAACACACACGTAAATGGTTAAATCAGGTGCTCTTTTCTATTTTAAAAAACAAAGACACACAACTATGTGCAATAAAATGAAGGATGAAGAGCACCTCAAGTGCCATATATAGGCTAAATCCATGGTCCAGCATAGACTTATTTCAAAGCTGCAGAGGACATGTGTCAGCCATCAGATATTTAAGGAAACGTGAACAGAAGAGACAAGACAGTTTACATTTCTACGTATACTACAAACTGGCTATGTGTTTCTTTTTTATTTGTGTAGGTCTCACACACACACACACACACACACACACACACACACACACACACACACACACACACACAGAAAGAAAGAAAGAAAGAAAGAAAGAAAGAAAGAAAGAAAGAAAGAAAGAAAAAACACCACTGCTTCATGGCCCACACAGGATAAAGGACTAGTGTGTTTCTTCCTCATTAGTTTCACAGACCTTATACCAAAAACAGTTGGTTTGAAATTCCTCCTCCACCCCCCTTTTCTTTAAATGCCACAGTAGCAGCTAACTAATCACTAAAACATTCGATACACACAAAAAATTAAACTACTGTGTCCATAGAAGTTGTTTACCATGATGCAATCCCACAGACATTTATACACAGAACTTGTACCAAAGCCTCTACAGCTCAAAACAATTTAACATTAAAACAATCTGACCAAGTAGCATGTATGGAATCTTTATTACATTGCATACACCATGCTTGTTCCATGTACGCTTGTTTAAGCTATGGCCCCACCTTGTTATAGGAAAGGGAAAGTTATAGCCAGTATGATTCTTCACTCATCTGGATGTAACAGTACATGAGATCTGTTTTCAGCTGTTCTACAGAAGGAACTCAGCGGTACTGGGTTATGCCAGGACTTTTATTGTAATAGTTTGCAAGATAGCAGAAATGATAGTGGGACTACTATGGAATACCACAAGTCTTAACTTCTCAGCCAATTGCCCACTTCCTGTTAAAAATAAACAATTTAAACATTGGTATCCTGTAGTGCTTCTTGGATACATCCCAGGAAGTGCAAACCAAATATTTCTATCACTTTTCACCCTCCTCACATAAAAAGAAGTTAAGTTTTTATATCACTACATACAATTACCCTTTAAAAAAAACAAAAAAACACCTATTGAAATCGTCATAGAAAACAAGGTCTTACTACACACAGATCTAGGAAGCAGCAAAAACAGTAGTTTGAAAACCTCTAAATCAAAGAGGTTTATGTTGTGATTATCACCTGCCCATGAAGTTTTCACAACAGGAGCACACACAGAAGTGTGTGCCGCAATTATGGAACTCCCTCTTCTTGGAGATCTGCCTACGCTTGGGCCTGCTTGTCTACTGGAAGAGATATAAGACCTTTTGTTTGGCAGTCAGGGATAGGACTGGGGGGAGCTAGGAGAGTAGGGTTTTTTTAGTAATTTTATAAGCTGCCCTGAGCCTAATTGGGAAGGGCAGGGTAAAAATTTGAATAAAGATGACCATATTTAGCTTGACATTTCTTTAGCTTGTCCTGTACTTAGATATTGCCAGTGCACACACTACATTAATGCATATACATTAAGAATAATTTTGTTTTGCAAGGAACAGATTTTCTTCATATCCTCCCAGAATGCAGTCCACAGAGATCCTCCTGCATTCCTTCAGCACAAGCTACACGCTCACAACACAGGCCTAAGACATACGCCCAACGGTCCCTATTTTGGAGGGATAGTTGCTCTGTGGGTGCTGAACCCTACTGTCCCTCTTTCAGGAGAGAGAGGGGAACACATGCAATATTAGTTAGTATTCAGGCCTTGGACACCCTTCCCTGGTTACCCCCCAGGAAAAGCTCATGAGAGGATAATGATGGAATGACAAGAAACTAAGGTCGCTTTCAGACCCACCCCCAGCCTCGTGCATATTCTGACTGCGAGAGGGAATGTGCAGCCAGGATATGCACAGGGTGCCACCAGTCTGAAAGACCACCCACCCCCACCCCCGGTAGCTTTGCCGGCAAACAATCCTGCTCTGTATCCCTGTGGGTGTTTGCCTGCAAAACCACGTGGGGATGGGGGGGGCTTTCAGACCGGCGGCACCCCGCGCATATCCTGGCTGCGCATTCCCTCCCGCAGCCAGAATATGCACGGGGGGTGTGGGGGAAGGTCTGAAAGTGGCCTAAGTGGAATGATGAGCAGGAGAGCTCCTGTCCCTCTTTGTGCACTGGGAATGTTGGAAGGTGCGTGGGTGTACATGTAAATGTATGGCGGAGCGGATTCACTGAGGAGTGGCGCTTACTGGCCGAAGGAGCAGGTCTTGTCCTTCTTTGGCCACTCAAACTGTTAGGAGTATGCTAAGAAAACTGAGGTGCATATACAGTTCATATCACATACAGGATACCACATTGATATAAATCTCATACATGAAAGTGATTTGATATCTCTTATGACAAAAAGGAGGTTTACCAGATATTAAGCTGAAATACAGGAGGTAAAGCTAGATCTCTCAGGTTTTCCACTGAACACTTCTACATTTTAGTTAGTGTTTAATTTTGTTTATTAATTTGACAACATTAATTTCCTTATTTCAAGACTCCTGGTTTTGCTTAGTGTTTTTCTTAAAATGAAGTAACATTGGAAATGTTGGTATAAATTTCAACATTAATTCTAAAAATGAGAACGAGAGTTTATATTCTCCCAAACATCTCCTGTCATTTTTGTTAAAAATTGCCTTTTTATTTTAAATATATATATGTAATGCAATTGTGACATCAAGCACATCAGATTACCACAGGACAATCTTTGTATTCAAAGCAAACACACAGGAAACCATGCAGAATGTGAACACTAACTAGATGGTATGCATACAAATGCATATAAAAAGGAGTACATTTGAAATACTTTGATTAATTCAACAAATGTTTGAAGTATATATTGCACTTACACACACTTGCTACATCAATTTTTTGGGGGTCACTAGCCTCTAAGCATGACAGTGTAACTGTTGAACAATGTAAGCCTAAAACAAAACATTACTTTCCAGAAACAAAAGAAGGACTGGACACGGTCTTTCACATCAGAGCCTGGTAGCCCCAGTTGCCTTTCTTTTTTTTAAAATCATTTTGGGGGGGGGGGGGTAGGAGAGACAGAACACCAAAAAAAGGTGGTACAATAAATAAATCCCTCTAACCGTTTCGATCCAAAATACAACTCCGCGCAGCATAATCCATAAATTTCCCCCAACGAATCATAATCTCTTCTCCAAAGAACCTCCCCTCCTTTCTTCTAACAGTATCCATTAAATTAATCACACTATGTAAGTCCCATACAGCATACACTGACTTGTACTCTTCCAATTTTTTGTGATCACCAATTTTGCAGCTGTCAACAAATTTACTATCATTTCTTCATCTTACTTAAGTATTTTACCATCCATCATACCCAACAATACCAACTGAGGCTCCCATAGCACCTTCTACCCATCAGTTCCCTTTCTTTCATATTCCCAATTGTGTGCCACAGTTTGAATTTATATTGTGCTTTGTGGCCCACCAAGCTACTGGCTTTATGTCAGAGATAAGAGATATTTCAATCACTAGAAGTTTCTGTTTTAATGTAGCCAGTTTCCTTACATAGCTGTAATACATTTTAAGTCTCAAAAAATCTATGTATTTGAAAAAGGAAGTATCTGTGTTAAGGATGCATGTGTTTCCATACCAAAAGGCATTTTTCCAGTTTCTATCTCTATGCAAACTGCCATATTTAAGGCTGAACTAGGAGCAGCTGAATCTCAACCAGAAAAAAGCATGACGAAAAAGCTGTGGCTTTCAAATAGAACATTAAAAAAAAAGGGGGGGGGATTCATTTCAATAGTCAATTCCCAGAACATGTTTGAAAGCTATAATACTGGGAAAAAAGATAAAACTAAATTAGTTAGGATCTCGATCTCTCTGCAAGTATCCACTCAAAATGAAATGCTTGGAACGTTTAATAATGCCTATTCTGAAAGCAGATACAAATATAGTCCTTTGCCTGTTATCATGTATGGTCTGGTCTAAAAAATAGCATATAACTGCTTTTCCTAGATGATCTAGAACAGATCAACTGTCATTTGAAGAATATTTTCCGCTGCTTTTTGCGCAGTTCTGAAGTAGTATAAGACGGATTCCATAAAAGCATTAAAGACTGGATAAAATTATAGCTGTAGTATCTGAAAACGCCACATTACTTTGAGACTGCTCCCTAACTAACAGACCTTATTTACCTAACAGCAAAACAGACACATCAGCAATGCGTTTTTAGTGTGTAATGGCAAGTTTCTGTCTTTCAGCTGTGCCGGCATGAGTCCATAGAACTTCCACTACACCGTAAACTGAAACATGTGTTGCAATTATGAGTAGATCTTTAGCTGAAGTCAGCAACTGATCACATCCCCTCCAGCCAGTAAGAGTTGCTTCTGAAGTGAATTTAAACGAGTTTTAAGCAACTTGGGAATAAAATATAGTCATTAAAAAAAAAAAAAAAGTAGAATCTGTAATAGTACTCAACTACTTTTCCTTTGACATTATGAGGGACTGAAGAAAACCATATTTTATTATACACAGTGTAAAAAGAAATTTGCTTTATGTTTTAAAATGTAAACATTTATATTTGTATAATTTAATTGGTTTATAATTTATAGTGGTAGGAGGCAGGAACTGGATTCAAGGGCCAAATTCAGGAACTGGAAAGGGACCATATAAAACCTTAAGGTGAACTACATTTGGCCCCCAGGTCTGAGTTTCCCCACCCCCTGCTTTAACTCGGCATATTTTTTCCCTTTTTTCTCCGTCCTACCAAAGAGATTCTAGAAAAGTTACAAATAGCGTAATGCTATTTTGTCACTAAACAGAAGTGCAACCCTGCATTCAAACATTAGGATAACAAAGAATGCAGTAACAGTCTAGCCAGGGCATGACATTTCACCTCAAACTTCAGAAGTCAAAAACAAATTTAGTCGCCAGACTATCTTGATATTAAATCATTCTTACCCCCCACTACACTCCTGAACCAGTCGCCAACCTCAGTTTTCTGGGCACCAATGGCTCCCAGGCACCTGCAAATTTCATGCCCTGTATCCTAAATATAAGTCTCTTAAAAAGTATGCCCAATTAAAGAGCCATAATTCAAATAAGATTTGATGACAGTATCTCCCCTATACAGGCTTGACAGCACGTGAGAAGTTAAAACAGCCCCACTAGTGAAGTAATGGGTTCTACCCATTGCTGCCAGTCCTCTCTTTCATGCCTCCCTTAATCCATTTCAGACTCTACCAATCTTTTTTCATTTTTTGCAGCTCTGACATTGGATGCCTATACACAGGCTAGAAGGTAGTCAAGAGTGACTGAAGCACAACTTCCTAAGCAAAGCATCAGACGTAAAACTTCTGCCACAATACATGACAAGATAATGGAGAAGTGTCTCATTTTCCTCATCCAAAGACTACATGGCTCTACATTTTCAAATCAAATGGAGCAATAGTTCAACTGTGCAGGAAACAAAAGATCTACCTTCAGCTTTGTCTACCAACAGGCAAGTCTATTATTCTGTTTCTTCACCTTCTAACACTGCTAGTCTGCTTCAACAGGTTTCTTCCCTATACTGGTTGAATTTGCAGAGAAGGAGATAGCATAGTCCCTTGTTATACATATAGAAAAACCCTTCCAGGCTATGAGATAAGTTAAGGCATCAGTTACAAATTCCATCAAGCTTTAACATGCATGGAAATTGTAAGTTAAGGCAGGGATTTAGCTAGGAGGGGGTGACCTGCACCTAATTTCCATGCCATGTAAGGGGTAAAGACATTGGAGTCAGCGACTTGGGACTTATAGTGGTCTCAAGGTGTTGAAAAATAGGAAGTCGCCTGATCTTCCATGTCATCTAAGCAGTGAAGACATTGTATACTCTCCCATATTGTGCTCACTTTCAAATCAGACACCAGGCATCCACAGTTTCCATAGATCATATAGGTCCAAGACCTATGTATTGTGTGGGTGACTGGAGCCTAATTTGAAAGCGAGCAAAATATGTTAAAGTATACAACATCTTCGCTGCTTCGATGAAACAGACGTTAAGGGGACTTCCTTATTATTCCAAAAGAGGCAGCCATTTGTGGGATGCCTCCATTGCTCCCTAATAAGTTTTTCCAACTTATGATCCAACTTAGACTGCCTGGAGGAGGAACTCAGTCTAGGCAAATAATCCCTGTCAAATTCAGAAGATTCTGAGGAAGAGTCTGACTCCCTCTTTTTGTGCTGCTTTTGCTTGATACAAAGCTCTTTCAGCTCTGCTTAAAACCTTGTGGGCCTGTGGAAAGGGAAGCTGCCTGTCCAGGTCTTTACTCAAATGGGGAAAACCTTCATCAGCTGTAAGGGGCTCCCTTTCCTCGCCTGAATGCTGTAGCTCCAGCTCCATCTCTAAGATAGAGACTTTAGGGAGCAGTCTGACAGCTTTTGTGCTCGAATGCTTCCTTCTGCGCTTAGTCCGGCGGGGTGGGCTAGAAGTCGAGCTCTGAGATTCTTCACCTGAGGACTAGGGGGTTGTTTTCTCTGCCACAGGGGGATGGGCAGTGCATGTCAGGGCAACCACCCTCCAGGCCCAAAAAACCTCAAGCTCGTTAGTTAGCTTTTACCATTCTGCGGGCAGGAGCTTGGTGGGCCCTGCCATTCGACTGTTTAGGGTTCAAAGTGGTACTCCAATATCTATATGAAGTGGCAGTATGGGGCCCTTCAGTTTTAAATAAGCCCGAAGGTCCCCAAATTCCTTTGTGAGAGCAATCCTCGGTCTCCCTAAATGTGTCCCTCAGGTGGCTTTGAGAAATGAAACCGCACTGAGATCAATTAGATCCCAAGCGCTGTTAGCTATTTTCAAATTGTGGTTGAAAAAGTGATTTTCTTCCCTCCTTCAAACTCCCTCTTGGCCCATATTTTTAGGGCAAATAAGGATGATAGTTGGTGCTGTTCCGTAGGGGCGGAGCTTCTAAACTTGGGTCTTTCAAGAGAGCAGCTGACGACTTTGGGTCAAATGGGAGCATTGAGGCTGATAAAACAGAGAATTTTAGACCAAGAACTCCAGATTGAAAACCAGGCATTTTCGGTCCTGAAGGTAGTACCTGCATATGCTTGTGTGGAACTCCAGGCCTCTCCATTTCAATACTTAAACTGGCCGCTGTGGCCCCTTAGGAGGGCCTATACTTTAAACCATCTGAACGTATTTCCTCCAGCAGTTCTCGAGGGTAGATTTCGTAATATACCTAAAGCTGATAGACTGTGCACTTTTTGCAATCTGGCACTACCTGAGACTGTAAATCACATAATATTAGTCTGCCCAGCCTATAGCGCCCTGAGGCAAAAATATATTGGGGCTTATATTAGTAACCTCCTTTCTGGGCTGTCTGATGATCTTAAATTGTTCTCCCTCGCGACTCTCCGTGCTCTAAAGCAGTGGCAGCTTTTAGCACATGTATGTTTTAGAAGCAGAAACATGGGTCCTCAGTCCGGCCCTCGATGACAGATTAGTATGCCGGTACTAGTGCTGCAGGGGATAATTGTTGGTCTTATAAACCCTATGATGAGTTAATTCATTTTAATTTTTGTATATATTGTTTCTCTATTTTTATTGTTTTTGTATAACAATGTTTGTGTTTTGGTATCTTCTATTGTATTATTGGATTTTGTTACGGCCAGCAGCCAAACAAAGAAGTTTTACCTACCTACCACCTGAGAACTGAGCTCTGCGCCAACCCTCCCTCTCCTCCTCTGAAGAGGAGCCCAGCAGGCCATGGATAGAGGGAGTCCTGAAGGCAGACTGAGGGGCCCAACGTTTGCCCTTGCCAGCCCCTTTAGAGCTTCCCTTAAACCTCCATCGGGGAGAACTGCCCTGAGAGGAATGGGACCTGTTCCTCCTCCTTTTCCCTTTTGAAGAACCAGACTTGCCCTGTAAATCAGACAGCACTAGCAGCATTTGCTGCATCATTTCAAGCTGGCGCTGCTGAAAGTCTGCAGCTGAAAGGGGACCCCTTGACTGTGCCTCCTCCGAGGAGGAAGAAGCGGGAGAAGAGACCTCCCAAGCCGTGGCTGCCTCCTCCTGCCTAGTTCCCTCAGCCTTGGACTCTCGCTGCTGGACAGGCGCTGTCTGGGCGCAGGCGGCATTTCGCCTGGTCTTGGCTCTCTCCGCCAAGGGCCCCACCACAAGCTTGCCTGGGTCTGTTCTCAGTCAGCCCAGCAGCAGGGAAAAGGGAAAAACACCGGGCTGCGCCCTGTCAGGTTAACGCAAGCCACGGTAAAGGCAGGTATCGCTGTTGCCTGTGCCTCAGGTCAAGCGACTATTCTTGCTTGAATTGTTCCGTTTGTTTTCCTTATCTTTTTTTTTTTCTCCCGGAGAGAGAAAAACCTCCTGCCAAACGTGAGGCAGAAAGTAAAACTGAGGAGTTCTGGAGGGAATTCCCCGCACAGATGTTTTGGAAGCTTGTTAACGGCTCCTGGTGGTGGTGTGGCAGAATTGCACCCATTGTTCCGACCATCCGAGCTATAAAGCACAGAACGAGATTTAACAAAGACAAAGGCAAAGTACTCGACATAGGAACAACAAAAACCACAGAAACACAAATACGAAATAGAATAGTTGGCTAGACAGAAGCACTAGGGATGGGCGAACACAGTTCAGAAGTTCAGAGTTTGGCCCGAACTCGGCCTGTTCGGACGACCGAACACGAACACGAACCGAACTCAACTCCGAATGTCAAAATGACCGAGCAGTTCGGTCAGTTCAGATCACATTCGGGTGAGTTCAGGTGGCAAAAAAAGTGTCTCACTGGAAGGTCAAACGTGATGGGTAGGGGTAGTCAGATGAGGAGCAGACTTCTAGGCACCAGGGGTGGAGAGGCTTGGAGTAGCAGCCAGCCTGCCCAATCACCATCCCTTTTCGTCTCAGACCACTGGCTTCGCAGTCTGGGATCAGCCACGGGCTAGGCTGCACGGAGCCAATGGGGCTTGCGGTGAGTCAACAATGCAACAGTATCACAAAAAAGGCAAATGCCATTTTGGGCTACATTAACAGGTGT
Source organism: Sphenodon punctatus (assembly GCA_003113815.1). NCBI lineage: Eukaryota > Metazoa > Chordata > Lepidosauria > Sphenodontia > Sphenodontidae > Sphenodon > Sphenodon punctatus. The sequence continues at coordinate 1,601,863 of QEPC01015466.1, read as the reverse complement.
GCCATATTGAAGACATGGGAAGTGGTGGTGCCACTTTACTTGGCACTGGCAAGACATTACCTGGAATAGGGTGTTCATTTTGGGGTACCACACTTCAAGAAGGATGTAGACAAATTAGTCAAGATTCAGAGAACACCACCACCTAAGATGACGATGGAGGTGGAAGACAAGCCATATGATGAAAGGCTGAAAGAAGTGGATATTTTTAGTGTATAGAGAAGAAAAATGAAAGAGGGAGACAGTAGCAGTTTGAAAATATCTAAAAGGAAGCCATTAAAATCATGGTCAACATTTCTTCTCCACTGTCACAGAAGGCAGGACAAAAGGGAATGGTCTTAAATTGCAGTCATGCAGATTGTTATAGGCAGATATCATCATAATCTGGAGCAGGGATTTGAACTCGATGACCTTTGTGGTCTGTTTCAACCCTAAAATTCTATGATTCTATGTACTTTTCTTTTAACTTTGTTATCTCCCTAATATGGGCTCACTCACTCAGAAGCTCATGAGTATTTCTCTCCAATCTAGGTAAAGGTAGAAGGTCTCTAAAGTTCTGGAACCCATAAGCTTCCTCTGCTGGCAGCTTTGCTACCTGACAAATGCTTCCAAAGCCATGGGGGCGAAAGAAGGCTAACATTATAAAAAGTTTAAAAGAAAGATACTGAGTTGATGCCCTTATACAGACATTTAGATCCATTTAACATTTTCCTCTAGTACAGGAGTGACCAAACTATAGCTCAAGAACCACAGGTTGTTCTTGGGCAATTTAAGTGCAGATCTCAGCCAGGTCTGGTCCTGGGCCCCACATTGCCTTAAAACTCCTGTGTCTTTTTTCATTGCACCCAGGTCTCAGTAGCTGAATCATAGCTGCTCCTCAGTATTTCAGCAGCCAGCACCACAGAGCACTGATTCCGCCACTCAATCACAAAGCAGGAGAGGCATGTGCTGGCATGCCCTGCGGCTCTCAGACATATTAAGATTTTGGTACACATGCTGTTGTTATTGGGTACCCTACTATAGTACCAAGCCAAATCAGGTAAAGGAAATTCATAGTAAACCAACCTTACAAAAGAAAATTAGAAGAAAGAAACTGATTTTGCTTTTCTCCAACACTAATACATTGATTTCAATAAATAAGAAGCTCTTCCTAAATCCACAACCCCATTTTATGGGTAACAACAAGCAGGGTCTAAAGTCCAGCCAACAGATAGCATAATAGTCACTAACACTGGTTCCCAATTTCTTTTCCCTGCAAGAGCCCATTTTGAGACTCAAATATAACTGACCCCAGAGAGAAAAGATACAAAAAATATATCAACTGGGCTCACAACCCCCAACACGGATGATGCAACCCCACTTGAGGTCCCAACCATTAGTTTGAAAAACTCTCCCAAACAACAATGTTAATAAATGTAGCTTTGGGACAAACAAATACAAATCAGAAACTCTCCAAGAGCACTGGTGGCTGCTAAGACTTAAGAAGAGCAGAATATTTAATTCAGATTTCTATTGAAAACCATGTACTTAACCCCTAAAGAATCGTGGGACTGAAAGGAACCCAAAGTTATCTAGCCCAGCTTCCTATCACTAAATAAAATCCACCAAACCTACATTATCCCAGAGAGATGGCTGTCTAATCTATTTTTAAAAGTCTCCACAGCCTTATTTGGCAAATTCCACTAACTGTCCTGGTAGTTAGAAAATTCTTCCTACTTTCTCCTTTATTTGTTTAAATTTCTACCCTGCCTTTTCCCTAAGGCTCAGGGTAACTTACAATATTAGAAATTCAAAACACATTAAAATCCCCTAAAAAAAAACAAAAAAAACCCACCCTTGCCCCTAAACTCACCCACCTCAACCCCTATCCCAAGTTGCCAAACACTTTGTCAAAAAGAAAGGTTTTACAGTGCCTCTAGAATATGCTCAGACATCTGGGGGAAAGAAGCTCCACAGCACTGGGGCAGCAACACCTCTCTGCAGGCCCCTGTCATATGAACAAGATTGCCAGGTAGTACCCGCAAGAGAGAACTCCCAGCCGACCACAAGGGTCACGGTGGAGCATGGCAGGACCAGGCGGTCTTTCAGATATGTGGAGTCCAGGCCATTTACGGCTTCAAATGTCAAAACCAGCACTTTGAATTGCACCTGGAAAGCTATAGGTAGCCAAAGCAGAGTGTAAAGCACAGGTGTAACGTACTCATAACGACCCGTCCCCAAAAGGAGCCGGGCTGTCACGTTCTGCACCAGCTGCAGCTTCCCAACAGTCATCAAGGGCAGCCCCACAGATCCCACATTGCAATAATCTAGCGTTGAGGTCACAGTCTCCTCACCAGATGGAGTTGGTGAAAAGTGCTCCTGGCCACCACAACCAAATGTTCCAGGCACAAGACATTCAGAAGCACTCATGCCCAGTTCACCCTCATCCAGTCCCCAAGAGCAGCCAGGCATTGGGTGCTTCTTTAATTAAAGCCTACTACCTCTAGTCACTATCCTCAGTGACTAAAGAGAACTGCAGCATCATTTTCCTTACAGCAGCCTTTTACATATTTGAAAACGGTGATCAGTTATACTACATGCCTGAGGAAGGGCCCTCTGCAGCCCGAAAGCTTGCTTATGTTCACCAACAGCAGTTGGTCCAATAAAATATATCATTCTACCCACTTTGCTTCCCTATCAAGCTAGAGGAAGTGCTAGACTCTATCAAGTCTACACCTACACCCCACACACACACCGTCTTTTTAGACTAAACATTCCCAGTTCCTTCTAATTCTCCTCATAGGTCTTTCCCTCTATTTTCTCTATCATCTTTAAAAAAAAAAAAAACTTATAAAACTGTAAACATATAACAAGAAAAAAGAGATCCATATGATAAAAAGAATCAAGAATCATACAGAGCAAAATTAAATGTTCCTTACATACAAAAATTGTAGAAGGTAAAAAAAAAAAAAAAAAACACCACACACTGAACCCATAGGATATAAATTGTTAAAATAACTAAATATATAAGTGAGAGCACAGCAAATAGATACAGAGGACAGGTGGATACAGAAATTGGGGCTGATCCCATGGCCTGCAAGAACCGTGCACATTGCCAATGCAGGCACAGCGTGCTGTGCGGAAACTGCATGCAATCCACAGGCCATGGAATCAGTCCCATTGATTATTAAACTATTATAGAGCCACAGTTGTGGCTCTATAGTTAAGGTGGTATGAGTCAGTAGAGCAACAGGACACCAATCAAAATGGAAGATAAATCTGTTTGTTTACAAACTCCTCCCCATGTGAGTGTTCAGAAGGTTGTTGCCTTGTAAAGAAGGTTCTTCAAGATGGCTCTCAACGTTCTCACAACTGGGTTGTGCATGCTCACCATATTCAAACAACAGACCATGTGATAGTCTCAAACTCCTCTAATATAAAAAGCGCTCTCCCCCTCAGAATGACAGGTACTTCTAACCCTTCCTAGGAATATAAGAAAAAAATTCCATGCGGGCTGGAAGGGTGGTGGTTGTGAGACTGTTTAGAGCCATCTCCAAGAACCTTTTTTACAAGGCGTGTTGGGACGTGTGGGCGGGGCGTGCACACGTCTCAACACGCATCCCCACTCACCTCCCACTCATCCACACACACGGACCAACCACTGTTTTCGCCTGTTACTCCGTGCGTGAGGCAGAGTGGGGGATGAGTGGGGATGCGTGTTAAGCGAGCATGCGCACCCCCACTCACCGCGGGCACACATGCCACATCTTTCACACAGGGCTCCCCCACCCATGAACACACAAATCTGCATGCTCACGGAGATAGTGAAATAGCAGCCATAATAATCTCAGAACCATATCTGCATATTTTCCAAGATAGAATAGATATTGCTTTACACCCTAAATTCCTACCTAAGGTAGTATGAGAGAGACAGTTGCGAAAATGTGGCCCTTTTTACACAGGCCTCTCCCGCCTACGAACACGCAGATTTCTGAGTGTTCATGGGTGGAGGAGCCCCTTGTGAACGACGCAGTGCACGCGCCCACAGTGACTGGGGGTGCCTGCGTGTGTCCGCCTAACACACATTCCCACTCACCTATTATGGCTGCTATTTCACTACCTCTTCTTAATGAAGTTATTGCTAACGGAAATACTGTCTTTAAACCCCCACCCCATAACCAATTCATTTGCGCCCCCCATATAATCAATTCACGCTGCCCCAGGGGCGCAAACGAACTGGTTAAGCAGTGGGGGCAGCATGAATTGATTATGGGGGCACAACTGAACTGGTTATCTATGTCTCTCTTCATGGCATAATGCGCTTAATAGGCTGGCTGCATTTTGGGTGTCATGTGTGTTTGATAGCAGCGCCCCCGGTGCCCCTAGGTGGACCAGCAGGACACAAAGAGGGGGGCCCATCCTGACTTCTTGGCCAGGGGCCCATTGCACCCTAGCTATGCCCCTAGCCTAGTGTGCATGGCTGATCAATCTGAATGAGTGTGTGAAGTGAGAGCATGTGTGCATAGTGAGCATGGCTGAGTGTGAGATCAGTTAGAATGAGTGTGTGAGAGGTGAGAGCACGTGTGAATGAGTGTAACACCTCGTTTACACGAGAGGCATCCATAAAGTGGCATGGCCTGGGTGGGTGCGTCTCGTATGAAAGCAGTCACTTGTGCGCTCAATAGTAACACACACCTCCACCCATCACCCCTGTACAGAGAAACCTGGGGAAAAAAACAGGTTGCTCCATGTGGGAGGGATGGGCAAGCACCTGTGTGTACCTGCAGTGTTCTTGTGTCTGGGGCCAGCTTATGCAGGAAGAAAACTATTAAGTTTCAACAGAAGGTCAAATTACCTAGTCAAAAAAACTGTTTTCATTACAAATTATACTCAAACGTTAACATGACAGTAAATTGTATGTTACGGCAACTTCATTAAATATCAGACCAATGTATACATTTTTCTTTTCTCATTCATTAATAAAAAAAATTATGACAACTGAAATTAAACCGTATACATTCCTCATCACGTATAAGTATTGTTCAGTCACCACACCACACATATGCAGCTTAATTTCAGTTGTCGTGATTTTTTAAATTAATGAATAAGAAAAGAAAAATGTATAGATTAGTCTGATATTTAATAAAGTTTCCTTAACATACAATTTACTGTCATGTTAACGTTTGAGTATAATTTGTAATGCCGCCTTAACGAGCTTCTTAAACCTAAGGTTTTTTGTCTAGGTAATTAGTATTAAACTGCAATGGTGTGCCACACTTGTTGTGTGTGACCAGACATCCTCATATTTTTTTCAAGGACTGTCTCTTAAACAAGGTAATTTTTCCCCATTAATGCAGTGTTAGAGAACTTACTCAGCCAAGCTGTATATGACAGAGAAATTGGAGATTTCAATTTCTCAGGACAGTATAGTCATAATAGCCATTACAATCAATTTCCTAATGCTAAATGGTAAAACTCGCTCATCAAGCACACCTAGGAACACACGAGTTCTCAGAAGAAAAAAAGAGTAAGACCCAAAGCTTTTGACAGGACACTGAATATGTTCCAGAACATGTGTTCCAGAACATATGCATTTTTTAAAAAAAAAAATTACAATTGTAGCTCTGTTTGTGAAACGCTAATGCCTACATGTCTAACACATTAACCAAGCCAACCTTAACAAGAATTCTGGAGTCCAGTAGTGTCTGTTTAATATATTAGTTCTGAGGAAATTGCTAACACAAACAGCTACAAGTGTCTTTTACATTAAGCCAGATGTTCTTCCAGGTTTGGAAATAGTAAGATCAAGTTCTTTCTCCTCATTTTTCTTTCAGATTGAAATTGATAGGGTACTTGTTCTGTTCACTTTGTTCCTTTCCTCTCAACACTCCAACACCCAAGCTTGGAAACACTTACCCTCTCTCTATAGCTACATACTCTACAATAGTACCTGTCTGTCAGGTACAACAGCAGGTTTTGTTAACTTGTAGCGGTTGCTCCCTGTAGTGTAAGTTTTGTAGCAAGTTCATCAGACAAAAGGGGTCATGAACACCTCATTAATCCAGCTGGAGAAAAAGCTTCAGCCCCCTTGCCTATTGTTTTTCATTGCTCGGGAGTGGGGATAACACATCTTTTCTTACTTTAACAAGCTTGGGATAAGCTTGTTATCCCAAGTTGCTATCAAAGATCAAACAACTGTTATCAAAGAACAAAGAAAAGTAACAACCAGGCAAAAGGGGGTTGTGTACTTGGGATTAAGAAGAAAACTGACCAGAAAAAAAAGGTAGGAAGGGTGTGTGTGATTGAGAAAGAGTATTCATTTGTGTGCTAAAAGGAATTGTCACTAGAGGTGTGCACCAGGGGACCATGTTGTTTTCATTTTCGTTATTTAAATGTTTTCATTTTCGTAAATATCAAATTGTCATTTTCGTTTTTGCTTTCGTTTTCCATTGGTTTCACGGAACACACATTTTTGGTTGTAACGTTTTACTTTTTCACTATATTTGGCTGACACCTGGGGTGCTTATACCTCCAGTGGACGGTATTATGTGTACCAAATTCCAAAAAGATTGGCTCAAGGAATCCAATTTTATAAGCAGTTGAATTATATTATTTTACAAAAATCTTCATACACATTCTTAGGTATAACTTCTTTGCCTGATATTTAATGTAAATGAAACTTGACACATTTATACCCCTTCCCATATTGACTCTCTCTGCCATCTTTCAGAAGGATTGGATAAAGGGTCCTGGTGGTATAAGAAATTAACTTACAAATGTACGTCTGACTAACATCTTTGTAGTCCATCCAGTGTACATGAAATTTTGCAGGGCTATATATCACACTTTCATGATCATCTCTGTCAAATATCAGAAAGATGTGATAAAGGATCCCAATTCTACATGCCTTCACAGCATATGCAGAGGAGCCGCCTATGCCAGGGATTCTCTTACATGTCACTGTGGTATAAGAATTGGCCAATTGGCCAGCAGAAATGTCAATGACCATCCCAACATCTCTCCCACACTTGTTACTGGGAAGTTGGAAGCATCTGTTTAGCAAAGAGCTAATAGAGATTCTCTTATATCCTGTGTCACAGTGCTGCAGGATATGATTGTGGTATTCATTGGCTAGCCTGGACGTGTAAACTGTCTCCTGATTGCTAGGATGCTATCCCCAAAGTCCCAGTTATGTCCCTTCTATGCCCAGGGCTGCCCCCTATGCCCGCCTCCAAGCCACTACCAATTGGTCCTATAAAGCTAGAAGCATGTAGTAATTGGCCAGTGAATGTGTCTGTTAGTCTTTTGGGTTGCTTCACATCCTCCCTCCTACAGCCTCTCACCCCCTGCTATGCCAGGTGCCTGCCTCTGACTGGCACTGCATGTGCTACTATTTATCTGAATAATAATCTTCAAGGGGACAACTTCAATTCATTATAAAATTGGGTCCCTTTATCAAATTGTCCTGTAGTTTGGCAGAGATGACAGGGACACATTCCTGCCAAATATCTTGTAAACAGAATGGAATATACAAATGTTACCACTGGAAATGTATATTCAAGTTAATGTCTTATACAATCAGGACCCTTTATCCAATTTTTCTAAAAATTGGCAGGAAGTCTAAGCTTGCGGATTAATATATTATTCACGTTTCATGCAAATTGTATGGAAGTTAAAAAAAAGTTGTAGCCGTGAATGTGTATGGCGCTTTTCTTAAAATCACAACGTTCAATTGCTTCTAAAATTGGTTCCCTTTATCTAGTCATTTTGAAAATTGGTACACATATTGCCCTCCATTGGGGGTCCAATCTCCCAAAGTTTCATCAGAATTAAATAAGAAACATAAAAGGTATATCCGGAAATACATTTTTCAGTGTTTTCCCTTTATTTCAAAAACAAAATGTCATTTTTGTTATTGCAGTAACGATAACGAAAATTGTAACGGAAACGACATGCACACCCCTAATTGTCATTGCTTCCATCTGTGAACCTGTCTCTTTCAAACTAAAACTTTAGAGCCCAAGTCAGTGCACGCATTTATGAATTTTGACTTTTAAAAATGTAGAGTTTCAACTTGAATCATCAGTCCTGCACATACAAATGTGTACAAAAAGCTCACACAGACATCGTTTTCCCAGCTCTGCTCCAATGTTAGTAAGTGAGCTATTACACATTTTCATAATCACATGCAAATTTATGCAATTCGGGATAGAATGAAATGTTCTATTTCTCTCTGTGAAATGTTGGAGAGTATGTAGCAAAGTAATAATTTCCATTCTTGAAATAAGTTGCAAACGTCCTTAAGTTTTACGTCTTTGTTGTTTAAGAGAAATTAAACTTTAAATTAAAATTAAATTAAAATTAAACTTGTTTATGAGAAATTGAGACATTTTACTTCTTCCTTATTTAAGGAAGAAGTAAAATGTCTGTTAATTTCTCTTAAATTTAATCCTCACATCCTTCCCCTCTGCCTCTCTCTCGAGGAATTCTCCGCTTTTCTCTCTTCATCCAACCCCTCCACCTGCCCCAAGTCCCTCCCGCCTCCTGATCTCTATTGCTCCCACTGTCGCCCCCCCCCACTTCTATATGTCATCAATCTCTCCCTTTCCACAGGCTCCTTCCCCTCTGTCTTCAAGCATGCCACGGTCTCCCCCATCCTCAAAAAGCCCACCCTGGACCCATCTGACCCCTCTAGTTACCGGCCAGTTTCCCTTCTTCCCTTTGCCTCAAAGCTTCTGGAACGTGTCGTCTACTCCCGCTGCCTCCACCTCCTCTCTGCCAACTCCTCCCTGGACCCTCTCCAATCCGGCTTCCGTCCCCTCCACTCTACTGAAACTGCCCTGGCTAAGATCACCAATGATCTACTTGTCGCTAAATCTAAGTGTCTCTACTCCATTCTTGTCCTCCTTGACCTCTCTGCTGCCTTTGACACTGTCGACCACTTGCTTCTATTGGACTCGCTTTATTCTTTGGGCTTCCGTGGCTCTGTCCTTGACTGGTTCTCCTCCTACCTCTCTGACTACTCCTTTAAAGTCTTGCTCCCCGAGTCAAACTCCTCCTCTCTCCCCCTTTCAGTTGGGGTCCACCAAGGCTCTGTCCTTGGCTCTCTCCTCTTCTCTATATACACTCTGGCCCTTGGCAAAATTATTGCCTCCCACGGATTCCAATATCATCTCTGCGCTGATGACACCCATCTCTATCTTTCTACCCCCTCTCTCTCCTCCTCTGTCCACTCACGCCTCGTCAACTGCCTCTCCAATATCTCCGCCTGGATGTCCCGACATCAACTCAAGCTCAACATGGCCAAGACCAAACTCATTTTTCCTCCCTCCCCTTCCTCTCTCTCTAACCTGACCATCTGCATCGATGGAGTCACCATCCATCCTGTTCTCCAAGCCCGTAGCTTGGGCTTCATCTTTGACACGCACCTCTTTTTTAAACCTTACATTGACTCTGTTGCCAAATCCTGCCGATTCGCCCTCCATAACATTGCTCGGATCCGCACCTTTCTCTACCTCCTCGGCCAAAACCCTTGTTCATGCCATGGTTATCTCTCACCTCAATTACTGCAACCTCCTCCTTGCTGGCCTCCCTCGCTCTTACCTATCCCCCCCTTATCGCAATCCAAAACGCCACTGCCAAGGTAATTAACTCTGCCCGTCACTTCGACCATGTGCAGCCTCTCCTCTTCTCTCTTCACTGGCTACCCCTTCCTGAACGTATCCTGTTTAAACTCCTGGTATTCACATTCAAAACACTCCACGACCAAACTCCCCCTTACCTCTCGGACCTAGTCTCCCTACGCACTCCTGCACACGCTCTCTGCTCCTCCTCTGTTCCCTCCCTCACTCTTCCTCGTTTCTCCTGCTCACCTAACCGCCTTCGACCCTTTTCCCTCACTGCCCCCCATGCCTTGAACTCCCTCCCTACCCACATTCGCCTTGCCCCCTCCTCCGCTCTTTCAAATCCCTCAAGACCCACTTTTTCCTCACCGCCTTTCCCAATGCCTGCTAGTCGTTCCCCATATACTGTCTGCCCTCCTCTGCAGACTACTGCAACCAACCTGACTGTAACCAAGCCAAGCACACGCACCTGAGACTTTGCATCCACTTGAATGTTTGTCTTCTCCCCTCTCTCTCCCACTATCCCCTCTCCCCCTCCTTATCTTTTAGATTGTAAGCCACAGGCAGGGATCGCGTCTATTTCTATGTTTTGTACAGTGCCTGGTACATGACCAGCGCTATATAAATGTTTATAAAATAAAATAATAATAATAATAATGAGAAATTCCTGGGGGAAAATATGAGGATATCTGGTCATGCATACAAGTGTGGCACACCATTGCAGTTTACTTCTTTTACCTTTGATATTCCTTATTAGAAAGAAGACTTCATGCTAAAGCACTGCTTTTTCTGTGTCTTATGGAAGTCTATTCATTTGCTAATGCCATTTAAAAAAATCACTATTTACCTTCTATACCCTGAATTCCTGAGGAATTTTTTACTAGCATGCCAAAATAATGACTGACACATGATTGTACCACAAGCTTGGTCTAGACACAGAAAGTTCCTTCCTACCACCCATCAAACCCAGCCAATGATATTAAAGACAATAAATGAGTGTTCAATCTAGAAGTGAGATGATATGGAATACAAGGGTTATCAGGCTCTGTAGAAGAAAGATGCAAGATGTCTGCACAGCACAAAGTGAAAGTTTTACTTAACTTAGCAGAACTTGTGCGCAGGCTTAGTTTCACAAGGCATGCTCTGGCAATAAGCAAACCAGAACAATCCCAAAATATGTTCTTTCAGAACAGAGCAACATGAGGAAAGTTCTGGTGGTAATCTGCCCTGGGCACTGCACATTCATCCATTTCCAAAACTGCATTTCTCCACCACCAAGTAGAGAGCAGCTCTCTGGTGACGATGAGGATGAAGAAGCTATTCAACCACTGCCAATGTCTAAGAATATCTTATCCTTACTCAACATATTTCTTTGTAAAACAACCATTATAGATGGAGGCATTGACAGAAGGAGATGGAAAACACTGCTAGGGGAAGAATGAAACAGAAATTCATTCCCCAAGAAACTGAAACACAGATATTCCAAACTGAACATCTGCTCTGATAGCTAAGACAATGGCTTAATGTCTAGCAAGTGTGTGCAGAATAGCTACTTGAGAAATTTCATAGCTGTTTAACTGTATTTGCTTTTGCCTCCCCTGAAAAAGAATAATGTCTAGGCAAAAATGCTAGAGGTTGTATATTGCCTTATGTAGAACTCAGAGCACTAGAGGCGGGAAGGGGAATTTAAGCCAAAGTCAAAGCACTAACAGAGGGGTTTTCAACCTTTTTCTGGTCACAAGCACTGAAGCGACATAAGTAACTACTTGGGAGCACTGCATAATTTGCAAATCCCCTGCTGAAAGACAAAGGGAAAGTTTGCCTTATGAACAACAGGACATTAAGGGTAATCCTCTAGGCACTTAAGTCAATAGCCGAGCTCACATTGACTTTAATGGATGATGAGCTGTTTTCAAAGTGCCTCCAAGCACTATGGACAGCTGGTTTAGGGAGCACTTTACACATAGCCCGAGCACCAGGTTCAGAATCCCTGCACTACCATGTTGTAGAGAACAGCAGAATAAGAGGTGCTAGTTAGCAGAGTCTGGATAATGCTCATTTAGCCTACATGATGATTATAAAAAAAAAAATGTCTTAAATGTCAAGTGCTCCAAAGGTGGGATATGAGAGTTCAAAGGATTTCCCAATTAACTGTATAAAAGACAAAATTTATCTCCACAGAGGGAGGTGGAATAATGCTAAGATAGCATTATTCACTGGTAGGGCTGTGCATTCAAATTCCAAAAGTAACTGAAATACAGCCAAAAAAGGCTGTTTAACATTTGTTTAAATTTAGACCATACCCTTCCCCCAAGGCTCTGTGTCCCAAACTGGAATATCCCACCATGGTATTCTGATTTCAGAGATAACTATTTTGGTGCACACATTTTTTGAGCTATGCACCAAAACCTTTATTTCAAATGGTATGCAGGAAGGAAGGAAGGCAGGGATAGGGGGTGCAAGTCAATCCCTGGCTAGCACAGACACAGTGTCCCTCAAGAATGCAGGGAAGAAGGAGGGAAAACAGCTTTCCAGATAGGACATTTTCTTTTTTGCTCCATAATGCAAGATGCACTGGGTCTGGGACATCAATTACTCTCTGTTCTAGCTGGGTTGTGCACTCCTAGTCTTAGGATAAGCTCTAAGTGTTAGGGGACAAAACTGAGTTGTCACGTTCCATTAGAGTGCTTTTCTTCTATTTGCCCAATTCATTTTCGCCAAACATTTAGCACCCTGGGGGCACAACAGTTGCCTGACTTTTCTCTGAACTGACACAATGTGGGTTAACTACTGAGGCCGTACAGGGGAAGGGGCGTATTTATATTTTGTAAAATATAAATAGCAGATAAAAGTAAATGCTACCTATGGTTTTGGGTTCTGACAGTTTTTTTTACAACCACCCACACTCTGCCGTGCTCGCTGAGCTGACACATTTACAGTTATTCCTAGGGCCTGCTGTTGTAGTGACATACTGCTGTCAGTTGAGCTATTCTATAATGCAGCTGATGTATGCTGTGCCTCAACATGAGCAGCAGGAAACACTGCACAGAGCAAGTTTCAGCGGACAATACCAGTAGCACGCATATGGTTGGAGAGCCACACTGTGACAGTCCACCACAAGTACTTATCCCAACAGCATCAAACATAAATGATCATGCTTCAGCCATCTAGCGAAGTCTAAAATACTGGAACATCCAGTATTAGTTTCCATCAAATTTCATCTTTCACCTATAACGGAACCCTTATCCAAACCACCTGCTGTTACTGTGCTATCATCATTCACGCAATAACCACCAGCACAGATTTTCCTAAACTATATGCGCCCGTTCCCATCCCCCTCATAACACCTGTAGCTGCTGCCACTACTTGGTGGGTCACCAGCAGAAGTTCTTCAAATGCTACCACTGCCACAAGTCCAGTAACAGTAATGCATGCTATTACTCCATGTGCTGCCTGAGCAGGGGCTAACATTCCAGAAAATGTTACCAACAGATTCACGTCTGCTCTATGGAAACATGTCACTTTAGCATCAGGCAATGTAACAACTGTTTCTTCCCTTTGCAAGACCTATTGGCCTCCTCAACCATATCAGAAAATGCCACTTAGATTTAATTCACGACAAGACTCTGCTGGCAGCACAGTCATCAGGCAAGTGAGCCACAAATTATTCCAGAGGTGGGGGAACATCTATCCTGTGGCCTGTTCTTCGGCCACAGCCACTCACCCTTTAACCTTCATGTGCTGTGGCCCACCATTCATGTGCCACAGGCCAACCAGCCACTGGGTAGCCACAGAGAATTTCTGGACTGGTGGCCATGACCCCTCCCTGCACCACATGAGGGCACCGGCCCCTCTCCCCAGAATGTTCCAGCCTGAAAAATCCTGCAAGAGGGGGATGGGATCTCGATCTCAGCGGGACTAAAGTTTCCCATACCTGGATTATGCAATCCTCTGCTACCTTCACTGCAGAGAATCTCTCATCCCCACCAAGCTCCTCCAGAATGTCCACTCTTAGACCACAGGGTAATCCTCATCCCCAGCAGGACACAAGTCTATACTTCAAATGCTGGAGACCAACCAAACATTTGGCCAGTCGTCATCTTGCAAAAAAAAAAAAAATGACCAGGAGACATCCAATTTAACCAGCATTACATGTGAGCCCACCCTGTAATTTGGAGCCTTCTGGGTTTTTGTACGCAGGGTTATGGTTCTGTGTTCATGTGTCAGGCTGTTTAGCAGTGATTAGAAGGCTGGATCTGTGGAGATGGACAGATAAGTACGCGGGAATTCATGCCTTACTAATGCCTGAAGTGTCATCTTTGCAGTTGGAGTGGAGGCAGGGAGACAAGGGCCTCCTGCCCTAGAACGTAGGCACTATATCAAATTTACCACTACAGCAATGGAGTGGAATGGTGTCAGCTCTCCAAGCCAGGGCTGAGACTTGCAATGCAGGGGAGGCACGGGTAGGGGTAGCACTCCTGTCCCCTGCTGATCAGAAGATACCCCTACTCCCCAATGCATGTCCCAGCCTGGTGAATAGTCTTTCATGCCTGACCCGTGAATTATTTACAAAATGTTACTGCCTTGGTCGGCTGACCCATGAAAGGACACTTCCTTTATCCCATGACTTCATTTTCTCAAGTGTCTCTCATGGAAGCTTGGACCTTGTCAATCACTTTCTAAAAATCCAGATACACTAATTACTGGATTATCCTTATCAATATTCAGTAAAAGACAATGAGACTCTCAAGTAGCATCAGACAGAGGCAATTGTCCCCCAGCATCACCTGGACCAGGTTGTTGCGACTCAATGGAATGCCACATTTTATATACTAGAGTAGAAAATGGCTCTTCATGCAATGGCTATTCATCATGAGATTGGTGGTTCTCAAAGTCATCACCAGTGGTTGGGCTGGTAGATTTGCTAAGGCTATCTGAGCAGGCAACATGAGTCCCAAATGCAGAACAGGCTTCATTAGGGCAGGTCATCCCCCTCTAACTCATATTCGGTTTACTAAAATAGAGTACAAATCCATTGCAGAACTGCCATCTCCAAGACCTTGGCTAAGCACCTGCACAGATGGTTTGACTCTGCCTTTTGGAAGAAGACTGAGGTGTGTGTCACCCTGATGCATCCTCATCTCAAACCACGTTGCCCAAAAACCACAGTATAGGTATTTTAAGATCAGCTGTATGTAGAGGTGGAATGAGTCCTCTTTTGTCATTCCAAGAAGAAATCAGAGTGGCAAACAGCATGTAAACTAGAAACACGGGGGAAAACACGGTGGCTGGTGGTGATTTGTGGACTGTGGCTAAACACTATACCAGGTGTGGGCAAATTGTGGCCCAGGAGCCACATGAGGCTCTTGGGCAGTTAAAGGCGATTTTTAAATGGACCACAGTGGGTGGGTGGATGGCCGTGGTGGGTGTGTGCCCATTCCCATGGGCGCACACCCATCTCCATCCATCTTCAACCATGGAGCATTGGAGCCCACCGTGGAGTCCATTGAAGCCTGTGGGTCGAGGTGAGTGTAGCGCAGGAGCGTGCACATCCCCCACCCATCCCCCGCAGCATTCACACGGACGCCTCCACTCATCTCCATGCAGTTAGATGGGTGGGGGCATCTCATGTGAAAAGAGCCAAAGTGGACCCTGCACTGCCATAGTAGTTGCGTGTCTTATTTCATTGAACTCGAATCCCTGCTTCTCAGAATTACCACAACTATGACTACGGAGAACCCAGCTCCACCATTCAATCACAGAGTGGAAGAAATTTGTGTGCATACATTTACGTGTGTCTTGTGGCCATGTAAAGATTCAGGCATGTAGCTCTTTGGGTTGGGAACTTTGGCTTGATTATATAGTGCAGGCGTGGACATACACAAGGCCACCAGAGAGTATACTGAATAACTAGTATGTTGAATAACCAAATATTAGACAAACCTGACTCAGTGCCTGAAGAACCACTAATGCTAGACATCGAGGGGGGTTCAGAAATCTGAAGTGTCTGGACTAGCAAGGTCTGGATTCTTGGGTTTATATGGTATTTGCATGTTTATTTATAAAATATGTATGTATAGACCATGATGTGGCATGAAATAAGCCAGGTTTTGTTCTTTTTTTTTTTTTTTTTACTGTGGTGAAAAATCAGATACAGCCCTAACCATTGGGCATTTTTGCACACACCTTAAAGTGCTGATCTTTCAATCTTCTGGGTTTACAAGTCCACAAGTAAGTTCCAAATGCATTCTTCACATAAACACTGAAAGTTGCCACAGCTGTAGATGGGAGGGGCTGCCATGGAAACCAAGTGACCACAGCTGCCTGGAGCAAGGCCGTTTACCATAACTTTTTACACACAACAATTGTGAGAAGTTCTATGCAGAAGTTCAAAGAGCCACATGTTTAAGATCTAGGTGAGTGATTTAGACAAACAAAGTTCAGGATGTAACAGCAAACATGCAGGAGAAATGTGTGTGTAGAAACACTCATTGTTTCTTTCCAGATTTCAACACTCTGGATTAAAATAGGACCCATTCAGAAATTGCCCAAACAGAAACAGAATACGACTTCTAGTCTGTTTCTTCAAGATAACTAGTAACCTGTAGTGCTTCCACAAGCAAGCCAATACACCATTAACTAAAATAGAACAAACATGCAGATTAGGCCCAAAAGAGAGATTGCTTTCCATCACATTTAGGGAAGCAAAGTGGTTCACATTTACCAAAGAGACTTGATGCTTTATACATTCCACACCAAGCAGAAGCACTCAATCAATACCCACCAAATTTGCTTCACAAAATGGAGATAGGACTAAGCATCATTAATGATGATGTTCTATGGACCAAAAGACCTTTTCAAACATCAGCAGGAAGCATAACTTCTTCTTTAAAATGCTTCGAAACATAATACCCAACACTGTTTGTGATTTTTCTTTAAACTAGTTGATTTTTTTTTTAAAAGTTACCAGTTTTATTTTAAACACGTAGATACTTTCCAACTAATTTATGCTCATTTGATCATTTATTGTTAAATAGTTCCAAATCAGCTTTTCACATAAAGGTTTCTAGCTGAATTGATTTCATTGCCTCAAACAGATTTCTGAAACTCGAAGAATGATCTTAAAGAGGACATCTTTGCCTTAGAGCTCCAAATCATGAAAATTCCCCTCACGCCTCTTTCTTTTTAAACACTACCTTGAGAAAGGTCTGAGAGCAAATATAATTGAAACTTTGCACTCTTGTTAACATGTCATTACCAACACAAACAAAATAATCTGGAGTCAGGATGGCAGACTACTGGCAGCATATTTCACTCTCTCAGACTAGATGAGAATTTACGCTATAAGAGTGTTCAAGGCCCAGCATGGCCCAAGAACAATGAAAAGATGTTCTAATTAGTCCATAATAGTATTCCAAAAAACAACCCCAAAAAAATTTAGAGCAGCATACATTTAATCCAAACAGGCATCCAAACAACCTCATCTTTGCCCTCTGACATCGTAACGAAAGAATAAACCTAAGGCATCTTTAAAAATAAACTTTATCTAATCTAGGACACACACTACTACATATAGCCAGGCAGGCTGATTCAAGATGCCAACATTAATCTTGATGTAAATCAAAAAGGAAATATATTGATTTAAATTAGTTTTAATCATATTTTTTGTTTTAGGCTTTCTTTGCCTAAAGAAAGGTAATCTTGCATTGTAACACCATCTATGTTGCTTTGTTTACTTACAAAGCATCAGTCTTTATACTAGATTTGGTGCTTCTGTTACTGTGCATATTAGCCATTTTAAAGCTTTTCCAAAAGAGAAGATTAAGATTTAAATGTAATAAAATTTCTCCCTTCCCTGTTCAGATAGGTTAATTAGCTATGCCTTTGTCATCTCAAGATTACATTTGTGTAGTGCAACTCTTCTCAAAGTATGTGTAAAACCCAATTTCCATAGCTCTGAATTAACTGCCTCAATTCAACATGGTTGATTTTGAAATCAAAGGAGTATTTTAAATTTCACAATGTCAGCTATTTCACTTTTCACCATGTTTTCAGAAAACATTTAGCTAATGCGAGTTAAATATGGGGATGCCTACGATCCCCATAATCTAATACACTTCCAAATACAGCCAGGACTCAACTGGGATAACTGTAATCCTTAGTGTACTTGCTCTCCCTTGACAGGTAGCTTTCCAGATCCAAACCACAAAGCAGCAGGTTTTTCTTGTAAAGGAACACAGCACAACTAGATTCACAAGTGCCAATTAATACCATACGTGTTGGGGCTCCTGTGGAAGGCTTTGAAAGGTTCATGTCTACTTTCCAGTAAAAGCCCACAGTAGTGTTCTGGTAACAGACATTTGAAAGAGGGGTGGGGTGGGGGGTGGGGGGTAAAGAGACATAGAAATGGTTAGGTTCTGTTTACACATTTAGAAAAAGGTCCACTGGTGGTTGCAATAATAATAAAAACATATTTGCAAACATTGTTAAGCTACCTAAGCTTGCAAATCTTACCTTGACAAACTCAGTCCAGCAGGAGTTAGGCCCTTCACCCTCCACAGAGGAGCAGATGAAGAGAGTCCATTTCTCTCCAGAACATTTATAATCAAGAAAGTAGAGCTTTACAGCAGGATCCTGCCTGCAGGAGCAAGAAAAATTTCCCATACTGTGGAAGGGACTGGGTGGGCACAAGCCTGCTCCCACAATAATTTTCAGGATCAGACTTGTTCCCATCCTGCACTGCAAGTCCAAACCTCAGCTTTTCCTGCTAATCATTACAGATCAGATGTTCAGAAAGGAGTAGGGCAACCCTGCCTACACAGTGCAAGCCCCAGCTTGGGGATGAGACTCAGCACTGTCAGCAGGAAGAAGCTCTTCTACTCTTCACAGTAGACAGCTCAGTAGCTGGGACTCAGAAATGCAGATAGGAGGGGTTCTTGCCCAAAATCCTTCCCTTGTGCCCAAGCCCCAGTCAGGAATAGGCTGGGAACAATCCTGTCCTTAATTCCAGCCTCTTCCCATTTTGGAATTAAGAGTAGGATTGGGTTTTTCCAGGTTGGAGTGGATAATTTCTTTAAAAATAGACAGCAACAGGCAGACACATGACTCAGATCTAAGTACCATGCAGGGTACTCTACCACAAAGCTCTTTGATCACTCTCTTTCATATTCCAGGTAATAAATTTGATTTACAGTTCTCACCAAAGCCTCCCTTCCATTCTGTCCTTCACAGGGCTCCAATTTCCTTATCCTTCCCTTGTGATGGCTCATTCATCTCCTGCAAAACTGGTTTAACAGCCATTGTTTTCTTTTTGCCGGATACTGATTTTCTTCATAACTTCTGCATTACAAATTTTACACCAAGTATTTTACTTGTGCTGGACTCTGAATCTCATTAGCCTTCAAGCAATACTACATATACATTTCAAGGCACTTGTTGCATTGCTATATTGCTGCTATTTCACATTTGTACACATTAAAACTTAGACATATCAATTATTACATTTACAGATCTCAGCAGATCCCTGCAGGCACATATATTACACTAAGCACACCTCTATCACAGGGGATAAGTGGAACTGTGAAAGCGAGTTACCTTATTTAAACTTCAGAGACGGACACCAGATATACAGTACATATAGAAGAGTGAATATTGAATTTGCCAAAGTTTTTATCCAAATTCAAATGGAAGAGAAACCATTAGAAAAAGGTTAGACATACTGAACAATTAAATGCCCAAAAGTATTTGGCAGGTATGAGGAAAAAGTTCCTAACAATAAGAGCTGCTTGGCAGTGGAACAAGTTGCCTAGGGAGATCACAGGCTCTCCATCATTGGACTTTTTCTTTAAAAAACAAAACAAAAAAAACCGAGCCATCTGTTGGGGGGATGTTGCCGTCAACTTCCACTCAAGCAGGGGGGTTGACTAGATTACCCTTGAGGTACCTTCCAACTGTAACATTCTACAATTCTATGGATAATTTAACAGTTTTTCTCTGAACTTGCAACGCATCCCATTGTTTGTGTCTAGCCAGTAATTACAGTGCAAAATGTAATTAGAACGTAAACCAATAAAATTAAGTTGTGTAGCATTTACAATTATAATTAATTATTATAATAATAAGTTATAATTAGCTACAAATCATGTCCCAAGAGGTTTACCATATTTGTGTGCTTTCCTAAATATGAGCAAAAGGTCCCAGTTGCTTATAGTGAACTGCAACAATATTTCAGTTGTTTGTACTTAGATATGCCATTAAGTTTTGTTTCAGAAGGAAACCTTGTAGCACTTGCATTATAAATAGTCATTCAAAGACTGTTTTGTAGGTAAAAGACATATTCAATTCATTACTTGACACAAGCCAAAACCCTAAAGTACTTGCTACCAGACTTCTGCATTTTTAAAGGCACCGGAGGAAAAGGGGGATTAAAGGAAACTGGCATAGTGCATGGTGATTTCTAAAAGGAAGAAAACAACTGTTGCATCAAAGGAAGCACTATATACATATTTTTAAATATGGATAACATTGATTTTTTTTATTTGGTAAAAATACAGATTCACAGAAGAGGATTACAGCAAACAGTGACCACATTATTAGTCCTCCCACTATGGGACTGGCATGGTACCCCAGAAATTGTACCAAAAAAATAATCATAAAACTTTTTTTTAACAAACCTGTACCACTTTATATTCCATGTATTCCTCAAGAATAATAGGATCATTTGTGCCCCATTGGTTCATACTCCCTCAGTTGTATTTTTTTTAATTGAAGGTAAATACTAGAACATGAATAGGGTATGACTGACCCCTGTTGGAATGAATGAGAAAATTAAAGCACCCTAAATACGCTAGGTCATATTTGCCCCTAACACAATGTAAAATTTTGTCTTGCTTTCATAATATGCCATTTTATATATGTACAGAAGAATTTCATTACTAGTGCATTGGGGGGGTGGGGGGGTCAATTATACCCCAAGTGGAAAACTCGTTACCACCTAAACACATTTCCAATTTCTATCCAAAGGCCACTCCATACAAGTAGCTAATGTCTTTTAGCAGCTTGCAATGATACGACGACACTGTTAACGCATACCAACCTAAAAGCAAACTTTACACAGCAGTTAACCCTTTCATAGTGTGAAACTTCAATTATGTTTTATTTACTTGCAAGATTGTGTGAAAAAAGTTATCCTATTAGGCTGTAGAGGTCATTTTGACCCCCACCATTAGTTACTATGGCAGACAGCTACTGAAATGCAAACAACCTCCTAATAGCTCAGGCTCCTGAATGCACATAAGCTGTCTGCCAGTGAGCTATCACCACCCACTTTATTTTTGTTTGCTTATGAATGGAGAGAACATTGGGATATTAACACTTGTTAACAGCTAGATGTTATTGCATTTGCATATGAATGTGCTGGCCCTGACACTGGAGGTTGTAGTGACCCCACAAATGTTTTGTGTTGGACATGCATTTCTGTACCAAAGAACGAAAATAATCATATTTGTATTTTTCAACTGTGATGTAACTGGGATATACCACACCCCATTAAGCAGATTAATACAAAAGATTTTTAAAATTGGAGCAGCGTTAAATCAGGGTAGAGATGGCATCACATGTCTAAAATTCTTGCCAAATCAATCAAACATTAATGCATATACCATCATTTTCTGATAGATTTACCAACACTAAATTATGGGACTTACAGCCAATAAGCACTGTCTCTGGTGGTGCACTATTAAGTAATCAGAAGGTAGGGTGAATAAAAACAATTAGCATTTGTTTAATAAAGAGAGGATGAAACAAAACTTTAAAAAACACCACCACACATTTCCAATTTCTATCCAAAGACCACTCACTAATAGCTAATGTCTTCTGGCAGCTTGCAATGGTATAACTACACTGTTAACACATACCTTTATAAGACATTTTCTACAAACATTTAAGTACTGAATGGCAAGTGGGAGCTATATTAAAATAAAATAAAAATGTTTTAAAATCTGGTGTAACTTTCACAAGAAATCCAGAGTAACGGCTGAGGAAAAGATAGGCATTGTTCTTACAAATATTAACAACGGCAATTGCTACCCAACAGCATGAGGAAAGAATAACTAGCTTTATTAACAGACAACACAGTCAATATAACTATGGTGTACTCAGAAAAACAATGATATTAATGTAGTCAAATGGCTGTTCTAAACATTTTCTAAAAATACTGTCAAAGGATTTGAAATGAAAAAATACCAGAGACTATTATCCAAGAGATGAAGACAAAGTAGTTTAGAGAGTATTTTTTCTCTATATTATCAAAGGCTCTGTAAGTACACTGTGTTTTCTGTATTCTTCTATATTCCTGTATCTTCAAGAAAGTCCACTGTGTTCAGTGAGATGCTGCCTGATTTGACCTATGTATAGGAGTGGGGACTTTTATATAAAACAACCAACAAAACCTCAGTAGCGATTGGCTGAACTGCAGTGTTGTTGCACATCAGTATCATTCCAAATGTATCAAGTTGACAGCATGCTCAAGTCTTAATGTTTCTCGCACACGCATGTCGCCTTTTGGTTTTTATTAATTGTTTTCCATTGCCTATTACAATTTTTTCAATTTTCACACACTGCTTAAGAATAGCCAGCCAAATATTTGGTTGTGGGTGCTAATATTAAATTATTTTGCATGACAAGGTTGCAGCTGCAAAATACAAACAGAATGGTGGCTATGCACTTACAATGTCTCAACAAGGTTGAATGCTTTTGCAGACTGCCTAGAATTTTGTTTTAGTAAATCAAGTTTTGTACAAGGGTATTCATGCTTAAGTGCTAAAGCTGTTGAAAGTGCAAGTCATCTGAGAAAAGTCAGTGAACTGCCACCTAAACTGTGGCATAAGTGCTTCTTCTGAAAGCACTGTGGCATTTTCTAGTGCATGACAAATCTATAAAGATGCCATTTTTAACTCACAACCTATTAAGACTTTCTCTGGAATAAGCAGGAAGGCTTTGCAAATTGGTTTTCTGCCAAAAGAAACTGGGACTACAGGCCAACAACTGGGGTCTTAAATTTCAATATTTTGTTTCTCTGCCTAAAACGGTTTTGCAATACTCAAGTAAGATTACCCATTAGTAGTGACACTGCTATGAAAGTTTTCAACAGCATAACCTTTTGTTTAAAAAATATTGCAATACCAGAAATTTTGTTGTTAAGTAGGAGCTTTGAAAAATGGATTTTTACACATAATTTTAAAAGACACTCCTTATCCCAGGAGTAATCTACTACAGGACAAGCCCTCCAGAGGAAACAACAGAACACCATCTGTTGTCACCTACAGCTCCCAGCTTAAACCTCTCAAATGCATTTTTGAGAATCTGGATTATTATGATTACTACTACTACAACCCATCCTGGAAAATGACATTTCCCTTAAAAACACAATGTTTATGGGAGGCATGTCCTTGCTTACAGCCAGCCACCCAACCTAAAAAGAGTACTCACCAACAGCCATAGACCTCAGGACAGAAACATAGACCCAGGGACCAAACCCTTCAGTAAAGCCAGATGCTAACTGTCCCACATTTACACAGTCCCGTTTACATGACCCAATAACATCATCTACACCATCAAGGATTCCTTCACCTGTGCTTTCTCCAACATGATATATGCCATCAACTGACAGAAATGCCCCTCTGCCATTTACATAGAAGAAAAACAGGACAAACCCCCTACCATCAGAGAATAAAAATGGACACAAATCTGACATCAAAAAGACAACATTAAAAACCAGTGGGTGACCATCTTCAACCTTACAGGTAACAGTATTTCTGAACTGAGGGTTTGCATACTTAACGAGCATTCCAAAGACAGCTTAAACGCGAATCTAGAATTCATCATCAAATTTAACAATTTCCAAGGGTTTGAATCAGGATCTTAGGTTTTTTTGTCACATTATATAATTTTTCCCTTATACAGCAGTATACCCTCTGCAACCTTTGCATCCTGTATTTTCCCTGACTTCGCTTTCCTCTTGCTACAACACTTACATCTAACACTATCGGGCGTGTACCGATATCTCCTCTAAGACAGCTCTTCACCAACTGAAGGGGACTTCTCCACTGATCAGTTAGTAACACCTTGTCTGTACCATGGGTTGGTACTTGATCTAATTATGTGTTTTACTCCCTGAATTCTCTCTGTGTAAACTATTTTCATTGCCTACAAGTTCATATATAGATGTCAACTTCCAGGTCACTTCATGCATCTGAGGAAATCAGCTCTTGTGAATGAAAGCTCATGCCAAAGTAAAGAGATTTTATTGTTATTCTTTAAGGTACCACAAGACTTTTTAATGCTATATTTTGGTCGTCTTCAGTATTTATTAAGTTTTAAATAAGGACATTCTTGTATTGTCTTTTGTATGGATGTAAACATGTCACCTGAAATTCTGCATAATGCAAGTGGATAGGATCAAGGATTTTAAAACCAGGGAGAAAAATGTTAATTCAGAGCAAAGTTTAATCTAATTAATGCTGTGATAATAAATAAAGCAATAATTAAAGTAGACCAGAAAGCAACATTAGCTTATTTATTTGTCATACTATAACCTAACAGGATGAGATTTACAATTCTCAGGATTTTTCTTTGATAATATGTATTCTCTATTTTAGCCTTATAATCAGCATTTTGATTGGTGTCATGATGATTATACCTTCAACACTTGTCGTAAGATAAAACACTATCAGGCAATTTATTTTTGTAACTCATAAAAAGAGGAAAATGGTAACAGCTCCTTACGTTTTTGTAGGATTAGTATTTGACTGTTTTTCCTTTAGTTATTTTTTTCTTCTCTGAAATACTCCAAGTTAGACATTCATCTATTTATTGGCTTGAAGTACTAATAAAAAGCAAGAGATAACAGGCCAGCAGGATACCCACACCACCTAACATAAAATGAACTCAAACATAGCTGTAACGTATTAACATGAACCAACTCCAACAAGGCGACAAGACAAGACCTAAACTTTACATATTAACATGAGTTCACCTCTAAACCACCTGGATTTCAGAAAGCCCATCCGACTGCCCAACTGAAGATGGAGCCACTCCCGTGAGCCACAAAGCACCCCACTCATGAAGCACTGCCAAGAAATCCCGAGCGCTCCATGAAGGGCAAGCCAAACAAGTTTGTGGCAACAGGTAGTCACATAGCCCCCTGACCATATGAACTGGGGCGGCCAGCCATGCTACCAGACCAGTCCACGTCTCACAAGCACTGTGGGCGGGGGGCTGTAACGGCACAGTAGGGGGCGCTATACACCTGAGCCACCCACCTCACTGCACCGGCTAAAAACATTGACCTTGGAGCTCCAACAGGGCCAAGAATTTAGCAAAAAAACACCCTCACCCCGATCTTGAGTTATTGCTGCCACTACCCAGAACCCCAATTACCTCAAGAGCTCGCACAGTCTGAGATATGCAAACTCCAGATTATTACAAGCTTGCAGCTTCCCAAGAGCAACCCTCTCTCTGGTTCCCCTTGGTTTTCTGCACCGGCCTTGAGGCGGGGGGTCAGTTAACTTCTACTAAGGGGATAGAGCCTTTGTCATGGTCTGACCATTACCTCCTTAAGGCATGGACCCTGGAGCATATTAGCCCCCGACTGGGTGCAGGACCTATTAGATCGGTCCACCCCTGGAGACTTATGGAACTTATGGAACCGGGGGGAGTTTCCCCTGGGCCTTGACACCCACTCTGTTGATGATCTCGTAGCCTTCTGGAACACCTTGTTGGCGGAGACCATTGACAGGGTGGCTCCCAGGCGTCCGCTGCCCTCCCGAGTCTCCCGCAGGTCCCTTGGTTTACTGAGGGCCTGCGGTGTTTGAACCGGGAGAGCAGGCGGTTAGAGCGACGGTGGCACCGGACTCGCGACCAGTATGATTGATCGCAGCACAAGAGCAGTTTAAAGGCTTATGCTGTGGCGGTGCAGGCAGCAAAGAAGCAGTTCTTTGCTGACCTTATTGCATCTGCAAAGTCACGTCCAGTGGAGCTTTTCCGGGTGGTGAAAAGTTTGGTCAGTCCTGCCTGTCTCCGGAGCAATCCAGTGACCGCTGTGACCGGTTTATCGAGTACTTTGTAGATAAGATCGCTCGCATCTGCCACGATTTCGGTACCACAGTTATTGCAGAGGATCATCTTAGGGCTATGGATGCCCCATCCTGTCCTGTTTTGTGGGATCAGTTTCAGATGGTGGCGCCTGCCGATGTGGACTCCTTGTTGGGATCTGTTTGTGCCACTACTTGTGAGCAAGATCCATGCCTGTCCTGGCTGGTGAAAGCTAGCCAGGAGACATTACGGCCGTTGCTGGCTGGGGTGGTTAGTGCCTCCCTTCGGGAGGGCAGGGTGCCTGACTGCCTAATGGAGGCTGTGGTTAGACCCCTGCTCAAGAAACCATCTCCTGACATTGATGCTCCTGCCAGTTATCGGCCGGTCTCTAACCTTCCCTTTTTAGGGAAGGTTATTGAACGGGCTGTGGCACGGCAGCTCCAGGAACATCTGGACCGCACCAGTTTCTTTGATCCCTCCCAGTCTGGGTTTCGGCCTGGGTATGGTACAGAGAAGGCCTTGGTGGCCTTGGTTGACGATCTCCGTCTGGCGTTGGACCAGGGTAGACAGACCTTACTAGTCCTGCTAGACCTTTCGGCTGCATTAGACACAGTCGATAATGAGGTGTTGGAGAATCGCCTGCGGGACCGTGCCGGAACTGGCGGAACGGTCTTGGACTGGTTTCGTTAGTTCCTGGCTGGGAGAACTCACCGGGTGGTCTTGGGGGAGAGTACATCTTCCTCCTGGGACCTCACGTGTGGAGTCCCGCAGGATGCCATTCTGTCCCCCCTCGTTTAACATCTATATGCAGATGTTAGGGGAGATCGTGAGAGGGTTTCAGGGCATGCTGTGTCATCAGTATGCTGATGACACTCAGCTCTACCTCTCCTTTTCCATCGACCCAGGTCATGCAGTTTCCTTATTTTCCCAGTGCCTGTCAGCTGTGAGGGCTTGGATGAGGTCGACCCATCTGCAATTGAATCCTGACAAGACGGAGGTGATGTCGGTGGGCGAGGGCTTGGGGGAACTGGGGGTGGTTGAATCTGCTCTTGTTGGGGGGGTTCGCCTTCTCATGGTCTCTCAAGTGCGGAGTCTGGGTGTGCTCCTCGATTCGCGGCTCAGCTTGGAATCTCAGGTTGCGGCCGTGGTTGAGAGTGCATTCCGGCAGTTACATCTTGTCCGGCGGCTTCGGCCGTATCTCTCAGACTCCAACCTCGCCACTGTCATCCATGCCTTCATCACCTCGAGGCTTTTCAGAGGTTCCCCGGGCAAGGCGGGTCGCCACCGATATTAGATCTTTTTCAGTGGCCGCCCTGTGCTGTGGAATTCGCTCCCGGAGGAGGCTCGGTTGGCTCCCACTCTCCTGCTCTTTCGGCGTGCAAGTAAGACCTGGCTGTTCCGTCAGGTTTTTGGCGAGGGGTGGGGGGTTTCCCCACATTGTACTGTGTTTTAAATTGTTTGTTTTTTTAAATGTATTGAATGTTGTTCGCTGCCCTGGACTGCCCTGTGGGCAGCAGGGGCAGGATATAAATTTTAAATAAATAAATAAATCTGGCGTTCTCCACTGATGTGGGGTAGAGCCCCTTGGTTGAACCCAGGAGCACTTAACTTGACTAGAAGCCTCCTTGGCTGAAAGAGCCAGTGGGGGATTCCCCTTTTTAGAGTGAATCCTTTCTCCCTCGTGGTAGCTGTGCCTTTCAGGCTTAGGGAGGCGTCTCTACAATGAGCGCGCACACATGCCCAGTGGGGTTAAAAGAAAAGGAGAAAGGCTAGGATAAGCACTTGTGCAAGTCTAGAGGTCCAGTCTTGGCAGTATGGTTGCCCCGTTTGAACTCTAGCCAATGTTTAGACAGATGCTGTTACAGATTAGGCAGATAGTCTGTTTCTGCTCACAGTCCTTTCTACATGTATTGGGCCTGGTGTGTTGAAGCCACATGGGACATAGTCTTTAGTTCCAGCTGACAGAGTTCCAGAGGTTGTGAAGATCAGGAGCAAGAGAGCAAGCACGTCCCTTTCTGGCCTTTTTATAGCCTTTCCAGTACTCCTGGGATTGGTTTGTGGCAGAGAGTCTAGCCAATTAGGATGGAGTTACCTGAGAACACCTGACCCAGGACGACTTGATCAGGCAGGAATTCCTGCAGAGGCCTCAGCCTGTCCAAAAGGCCTCCGTCTGTGTTCCAAGTCACCAACATGTGCTCACAGACACATATGCTCTGGGCAGAAGCAGGGCAAAAGCATGAAGCTTTTTGCACTGGGTCACAGCCTTTTGCAAGTCACAAGAATTGGCTAGGAGTGCTGGGGATTCCAGGTTCCACAGCGCTCACACCAGGGACATTTCAATTGCAAAGGTCAACCTGGCACACTTCTCCCTCCCCCTCTGTGGCTGAGGGAGCGCATGGCGGCTTGTCTCTGTGGGCAGGGTAACCACACTGGGAGCCACCTGTTTGAATCCTTCCCCATCCATTTCCCCCTGAGTAGATGCTCCATGACAGTACCACTCAGCAGCCACGGACATCTTCCACCCACGCCCCACCACATTGCTTTGCTCGTTTAAAAACACCCACAGTTGACATTTTTGTGTTGTGATCCTAACTTCACTAGAACTACAAAAGTTGATTTTGAGTTCAGGTTATACAGTCACGTGCCCACAACCAATTATGGCCCTTTTTAAATGAGATGCACCCACTCATACCCACGCAGCGGACATGGGTGGGTGTGTCTCGCGTGAAAGCAGTGGCAGGTGGGTAGGTTGGCATGCATGCACGCTCCTGTGAAACATACACCTCCACCCATCACCCTCACATGGAGCAACAGTAAAAACGCAGGTTGCTCCATGCAGGGTCATGGGTGGGGGATGGGGATGTACCCATCTGCACTCACCCTCCCTGTACCACCACAGCCACAAGCCACCCCCTAAACCTCACAAGTGGTGGCCAGTTTAAAAAAGGCCTATCACACAACACTGGAGGGGGCTGTTCACCTACTTACCCAACAAACCATATCCTGTTGATAACAAAATAAAAGGGCATTTGGTTCTGGCAAAGTTGTAGAAAAATAGGGTTGTTTTTAAACAAATGGAGGGGTTGTTCTAAAATAATGGTATTCTGAAGGAAATATTAAATGGAATATTAAAAATGGTGAAAGGCTAACCACAAAACTAGTGGTACTTCTATTGGGTGACTACCCAAAAAGTTTCATACTGTAAATCAGGGGTTGGGGAACTTTTTCCTTCCCGGGAACCACTTAAAAAACTTGCACAAGCTCCAAGGGCCACACAGAAGTTGAGTTGGGGGTGCTGAAGGGATGCACTCAAGGAAAGGAGGGCCCAAACCATGGATCTGTGCCATGGAACTGTCCCTTCTCCTAGTTTGCATGACCTCATCTCTTCTTCCTTCTCCATAGCTCAGTTTTTCAGTGATTGGACGCAAGGACTGGATCCAAGAGCCAGATCCAGGAACTGGAAAGGGGCCACATAAAAACTTGACGTGGGCCGCATATGGCCCCCAGGCCTGAGGTTCCCCAACCCTGCTGTAAATCAAAGATGGGTCCTTAGTATGACAATTTCTGCTAGCAAATGTGTTATACCTAGCAATGGGAGGGAAAGGGGGTGATTGATTCCACCAAAACCAGCAGTCTGAAGAGACTAAGGGCACAGTCACATGTACATGAAAGTGTACATGTGACTGTCATCTTGCAGCCGTCAATCAGCTGTGTAAATCCACATAAAAGCAGAAATTATGTGGAATAGTGCGTTCACACGTACACAACAAATACATGAGATTTTCAATCAGATGTTTTCTCCCAGCCTCATAAGGGCACTTTCATGCACATGTGACTGTGCCACAAGTTTATTTATTTATTTATTTTATTTGTCAAATTTCTACCCCGTCCCTCCTAAAACAGCTTGCGGTGGCTTACAATAAAAAAAAAAAAAACCACAAATATAAAATACATATAAAAACAACTAAAACATTCCAAAATACAAATATTAAAACAGGGCCGGGAATCACGATAAAACAATAAATAGGGTAAGGGGAGATAAAACCCCACTAACCCACCCTCCCACCCTTCCCAAAGGCCTGGGCGAACAGCCAGGTTTTACAACTTCGCCGGAATATCAACAGGCTTGGGGTCAGGTGAGCTTCCTCCAGGAGGGAGTTCCAAAGGCGTGGCCCGGCCGCCGAGAATGCCCTCTCCATTGTGGCCCCCCACTTAACGTGGGGTACCTCCAAGAAGGCACCCCCGGCAGACCAAAGGAGCCGCTCTGGGGCGTGGAGGCCGAGGCGGTCTCTGAGGTACGAGGGGCCCAGACCGTGAACGGCCTTATAGATAAACACCAAAACCTTGAACCTGGCTCA
The DNA here is from genome assembly GCA_003113815.1 of Sphenodon punctatus. NCBI lineage: Eukaryota > Metazoa > Chordata > Lepidosauria > Sphenodontia > Sphenodontidae > Sphenodon > Sphenodon punctatus. The sequence continues at coordinate 1,571,814 of QEPC01015466.1, read as the reverse complement.
GCACCCTATTGGCAACCAGTGCAGAGCACAGGTGTTACGGGACAGACCCCCTACCATCAGAGCACAAGTATTATGTGCTCCTGACGACCCGTCCCCCAGAGGAGCCGGGCCGCCACATTCTGCACTAGTTGCAGCCTCCGAACCAGGAACAAGGGAAGCCCCACGTAGAGCGCGTTGCAGTAGTCCAGCCTCGAAGTGACGAAGACATGGATGAGGGAGGCCAGGTCCGGGCCAGATGCAACTGGCGGAAGGCAGCCTTCGCGCCAGATGCAACTGGCGGAAGGCAGCCTTTGCGACTGCCTCCATCTGCTGCTCCAGGCGGAGGTTCGCATCCAATATCACCCCCAGATTCCGGACCTGCTGAGCTATAGGAGGGCGAACCTCCCTGATCAGGGCGGCCAATACCTCCCTCGCTCTCCCCACCAACATCACCTCCGTCTTATCAGGGATGAGCTTCAGTCTGCTCTGCCACATCCATTCCGCCATGGCCTCCAAACACTGGGATAGCAACGAGACAGCAGGGTCTGGGTCAGTTGAAAAAGAGAGGTACAGCTGAGTATCGTCAGCATATTGGTGACATCACACCCCGAAACCTCTCACGACCTCCCCCAAGGGCTACATATAATGGAGACAGAATAGAACCCTGCGGAACGCCGCATGATAAAGCACGGGGCCAAGATGTCTCATCCCCCAACACCACCCGCTGGCTTCTCCCCGAGAGGAATGAACAGAACCATTCAAGAACAGTCCCATTCAGACCCCCCAGGTAACGCAACCGTCTCAACAGCAGCTCATGGTCCACTGTGTCAAAAGGGGCCGAGAGATCTAGCAGGATGAACATCCTGCTTCCATCTCCCGGCGGAGATCGTCAACCAAGGCCACCAACACTGTCTCAGTGCCATAGCCGGGGTAGAACCCAGATTGGAAAAGGTCCAGGAAACCGATGCTATCTAGATGCACCTGGAGCTGGATCGCCATCGCCCACTCAATAACCTTCCCTAAAAAGGGAAGATTAGACAGAGGTCGGTAACTGGCGAGCACGTCCACGTACAAAGATGGTTTCTTCAGCAGGGGGCGCACCACAGCCTCCTTGAAGCTGGGCAACAACCTCCCCTGCTGCAAGGACGCGTTCACCACCCTCGCCAGCACCGTCCCCAGCGTCTCCCTGGAGGCTTTCACCAACCAGGACAGGCATGGATCAAGTTCTCAACAGGTGGCTCTCACAGACCCCAAGACATCTACTGCATTGGTTGGCGTCACTTCCTGAAACTCCCCCCACAAAGCTGGACCAGACGGGGCTCCATCACCTCGCGCTCTCCCCCTACTGCCCCTAATCCAGGGTCAAAGTCGCTCTGAATCCGAGCGATCTTGTCTGAGAAGTAGGTGACAAACTGCTCACAGCAGGCCTGGAACAAGTCCCCATCCAGGCGGAGGGAGGCCGGACTGACCAGCCCCCGCACCACCTGAAACAGCTCCGGCGGGCGTGACTTGCTATGAGGACAGCAAGAAATGCCTTCCTTGCTGTCCTCACAGTCTCAACATAGGACCACAAATGGGCCCTATGGAGAAGTCGGTCAGAATCAGATCAAGTCCCACGCCAGCGTCGCTCCAGCCTCCTGCCTACTCGTTTCATACACCGCAGCCCCTCGGTAAACCAAGGGGCCCTGCAGTAACGAGACCGAGACAGAGGGCGTCTCTGAGCCACCCTGTTAATGGCCTCCTCCAGCAAGCTGTTCCAATGCTGGACCAGTTCATCGACAGAATGACCATTCAGGTCCAAGGTTGATTCCCTCAGGACCTCTTGGAACCGCTGGGGTTCCATCAGCCTCCGAGGGCAGACTATCCTAACTGGCCCCTTCCCCTTCTGGAGGGGGTGCGCTGAGAGACTGGCCTGAAGCAGATAATGGTCCATCCATGACAAGGGCACTGCCCTGACCTCCCCCACAACCAGACCCCCCGCCTCAAGGCCAGAACCGAAGATCAGGTCGAGGGTATGCCCCCACACCCCACGTGGGTCGGGCAGATAACCTCCTGAGACAAATCCATGGTTGCCATGGCGGTCATGAACTCTCGCTCCGCTCCCACAAGGTTGGCGTCGGCGTGAATGTTGAAGTCCCCCAGAACCAAGGTCCTAGAGGAGCCCAGCACCACCTCCGAGGCCAGCTCTGCTAGAGCGGCAAGGAATGCCACCGGACAGGAAGGGGGCCCGGTATACTAGCAGCACCCCTAGCTTGCCCCCAGGCAAATCAAACACCACGTGAAGGGCCTCAATACCCACAATCTCCTGAACTGGATACCTCCTAACAGGCCAGTCCTCTCTAAAAAATAATCGCTACACCACCTCCCCGGCCATCCGTGCGGGGCTGATGTTGCACAGCATGCCCGGCCGCAACAAGATCGGCCAAAGTAAGCTTGTTGTGTTAAAACTTGACAACATACAAATGTGTTTTCGAATACACTTTAGCCTAACAGTAAGGATGAACATGTGGTTTTTTAAAAAATAAGTTAATACTGTATGTTAATCGGGTTAATAAAAATAAAGTTTTTGGTTTTTTAAAAGGAATTATTTGGACCAAGATAAACAAGCTTCATACTTGATTAATTTCAGAGGACCACTGGGGTTCTTACTGGTGTAATAAATATGAAAATGTATACAGCACGCCACAAACAGGCTTTATTCAAACAAAATGGTTACCCAGGGTTAAGTACTTCATTGCTATGACGACATGTTATTTCCAATTTTTTGAAGAATAAAAATAAGAGCTGCGGTAATTCCGTTACCCCAATACCTCATATGTTCCAAGGTAGTGTGCAGACACTCTCCAAGGTAAATTTTCCCATTGTGCAGTAAAACAACCTGGGGCAAGTACTCCAAAGCAAGCTGCACATTTTTATGTGAACACAGCCAGTTTTCTTTACTATTAACCATTGAGTATTCAGGTCTACTGAAGGAACAAGGAAGGAAAAGTATATTTTAAAAATTCAGTATTCTATCCGCAAGATATGCTCTCTAACAGAGTATATATTTTAGGTACACTTGTGTCTGTAACCCAATGGAATATAATACTCTCCATTATGCAAAAGGATATTGATTTGAGGTTAAGACTTACCCATCAAATTAATGAATCTTTCAAATGTTAACTGTGAAAAGTGCAACTCTCCTCACGCCACAGTTCACGTTAGCCCATATGTTTTGGGAATGTCCACACATCATAACTGTTTGCCATGATGTGGTCCAAATGGTCAATTTAGTGTTTAACGCAAGAAAAAATGTCTGCATTCAGTTATTTTCTTTGCTATATTCCACTGTTTGGAAATTACCTTATTATACAGTTGCCCATGCAACACTGGTTGCTAAAAGGCTACTGCTGCAACGACAGAGAAGCCAGTTTCCACTGAGCATTTACACTTGGCATACTGATATGATGATCTTTAGGCCAGTGAGCTACTTCTCTCTTCTATAGAATGCCAGGCCTTGGAAATTTAGAGAAATATGGTTTGATAGCTTAAAAGAATTTTGATTAAGCTTTGGTCTGTTATGTATGGGTGAAAACAGACATGACGCTAACCACCCTTGGTGGTTATAGATGCATGTGTCAGGGCTGTATTGGTGCCTCATGCAGCCCTGAAACATGCATAAATGACCACCAAGGGTGGTTAAAGGATGATGAGCGTCATGTCTGTTTTCACCCTATGCGTGCATACGTGGTCAGGTATACCTTTTTGTTTCTCAATTTTACTTTATAGCTATTCCTTTTGTAACCATTAAGATATTTAATCATAGATCACTTTCTAAAGTTTTTCAGTTTTTTTATAATAGGACTTAATGGTATGATGAATACCAGTTATGGCTGTCCCTTAAGATCAATTGCATATAACTGTTTTTCGTATTGGTATGTCTTGTATGCTTATTTTTAATATTAGGTTTGTTTTTTTAAAGTGTAGAAAAATCTCTCAACTACATAAAATTGGTCAGATTATTTTGAAACAATATCTTACCTATGATAATTCTCTCTGTGGTGTCACTACTTATTTTCTTCCACTCGGAAGCTAAACCGGGCCAACTGGCAACACTTTGCAAGGCTACACTTTGCATTACATGTCTAATGGCTGTAAGATAAGTTGATCATTTACCATTATCAATAACTTTCAAAATATCAACCAAATGGTACCTACTAAAAAAATGTCTACCCAAATATTCTAACATTCTAATCAGACATTTAATTCTGAATGCATAATTGTGATACTTCTACGATTCAATAGCATTGACCATTTCACCAATGAAGACAAAATGCAATTAAAAGGAGATGTTAGAAAAATACAATCAGTCAGTGCAATAAAGGGAAGGTGCTTGAGTAGTAAAACGCTTAATTCCCACACCTCACTATAAAACTACATATCGGTACTCTCCCCAAAACATGCGACCTCAGTTATAATACTCCAGATGTTGGTATCAATATTTCCACTTTCCCAATTAATAATCACCTCCTTCCTTTCCTTCTCAAATCCAAAAAATATACAGTATATTGAAAATGTTCCCCCTCTCAGCAATAAAATATTGAAAAAATGTTCACGCACAAATCAAGGGTAAAACAGACGTGACAATAGCACACTGTGATCCACCTTGTCCTGGACTTCACCTGCATGGAATTGCCCCAGGCTGTGTCAGCAGCTAGCCCGGGCTGTGACCTTGGAAAACTTCTGAGTTCACAGCCCAGACTAAGGCCTGCCAACCAGGCCAAAGTGGGCTATCACGTCTTTTCTCAGTCCCCTATGACCAGCCGCTGTGACTGGCTGTCATTGGCCACCATGGCTGCCCATCATGGCAGGGGTGGGCCGTTGGGCACAGTGTGGGGTCAGCCGGCTGGATGTTTGCAGTTCTCCCTGCTCTCCCCAGGCTGTGCAGGCAGCAGGCAAGTTTGTTTGGTGTCCTGAACCAGCCTGGACCGTTTCCACCATGGTTTTCCTCACTAGGCCGTCCCCAAGAGAGAACTAATGCCAGTTTTCTCTGCAATGCAGTAAAGAGAATCGAATGTAAGCAAGCATTCATGAAGAATTAACAGCAGAAGTCTAATGCATTTGCAGGCAGGATAACTGCAAAATAGACGAAAAAGCACACTCAAAAAATTGCTCATTAACCCTATTAAAACAGCAGCAAGCATGTCTTTCGTGTTAAGTGTCCACACTGTCCACAATGTCCACACTGCCGCGGCTTGAAACTGGCAGATACCATTTCTTTGCAGATGCAATGGTTGTAGAATAATAAAGATGGCCAAAGGTAATTGCCAAGTCATAACTCATGAATATAGGTTTGAACAGCAGAGGGGAGATGCTTATGAACGGAGAACGCTGTTAAGGCTGGCTAAAACCATCAACTGATATGAAATGTTATTACAATTAATCAACAATGAAAGTTTAGAAAAAAGTGTCTTGATGCACCAAGAAATACTGTCATTAAAGTTCCAGAGCTCTGCAGAGCACCCAGGAACTTACAGTACTGGCACACCATAAAAAAAGCATTAAGGTGCTACGAAGCTCTGCTAACACATCTGAATCAAAAGACCTCAAAATGTCAGACCACCAGACATGACTGTGAGCATTAGCTTATAGGTTTAAAAAACAAAACCCACACCCAAGAAGGTGGCAAGAGGATTCAGTAAAGATTTTGTCTGCAAGAAGGTGTTCTCATGTTAATCGATAAGACTGATTAACCTTTACCAATCTTTGAAAAACTTATCCCAAAAAAATGTCTATGTGTAAGCAAAAACAAAACACAACTTGAAATATATTTGAAAGTAAAAAAAGAAAATATTATGGATCAATTTTTCCTGCAATATCAAATCTGACTAGCAGGCAAGGAACTTCTGACTGTCCAGAAAAGTAACCTGAGTTAGTTGACCTCTCTCTCTGTTCTTCCCATCAGTATTCACCACAGCACATCTGTGGAATCCTGCAGAATGAGGTTTAAGACCGTTTCCTTTTTAGTTTGTTTAGAAAGAAATCTCATCTTTAAACTGAAGGCGGCAAGTGATAGAGAATTCACTACCTCTCTTGGCAGTCTGTTGCAATGGTTAATCACCTTATTCAAAATCTGTGCTTTATTTCCAATTTAAATTTGCTCAGCCTCCATCCAGTTCCAGTCACTGGCTCTTTTGATGTATTAAAAATCTGTAGTAATTAATATTTTTCCCCATATATGTTTTTGTACACTGTCACAAGGAAGTTAAAAAACAGGAAAAGGCGGTATCTTACTTTTGATGTCTTGGTCTGGGTAACAGAATAGCAGTACATTGAGTCCTATGAACACATACCTCCCATCACCATCAAGTACATCACATGCTGCTTTGTGTTGTACCAGACAAGTATAAAAACGGATAACAAAAAGCTCAATACTTACTGTCTTCACTGCAACCCTGCTTAGTGTTGCATTACCACCAACTGAATGGTATAGCCCCTGCCTGCATTAAAGACCTGTTCCTGGAGTCTCACACGGATGGATATCTGCTCTCAGAAACCACACACTATTTGGGGATCCCACCATTGCATCATAAGTCAGGGGAGGGAATCGAGCCAGGCCCCTCAATGTCAAATTTGCTTCCTCCAAATGTTCGTCTCAGTTCCTCACTCCTTTCCTTTAAGAACAACCTGAAAACTCATTTATTCTCTGGGTGCTTTTAGGATCCACTGTATTTCCCCTTAATGTAGTATGTCCTCCCTCTTTACCTTCCCCTTATAAATTGTTTTAAATTGAATTTACATCATTTTATGTTGCTTTATATTTTTATGATTGAAAAGCGCTCCGAGTGCCATTAAAAAGGCAGGGAAGCACTATAAAAATAAAATTATTATTATTAATTTGATATTGTTTCACCTTTGGGGGAGCAACTGGGCAAGAAGAGATTACAAGATCCACAGGTTGTTGGATTTTTTTTAAAAAAGAAAATCAGAGAAAAAACTGAAAATACAGCTTTGTACACTATGAAGTTATACTTAACCCGACAAACGTTTTCAGCAGAAAGAGTTTCTACAGAAGGACTTAATTTTCTTGTTAACCAGAATTCTATGTTTTGATTAGTCTCAAATTGTATATTAAATGTTTCAAAATTGTATTCCATGGTCACGTACACTGAGGAGGGTAGATACCACTACACACAAAACATGGATCGACACTAACCAAGTCAATTAAAATCATTAACTTTACTATATTTCTCTTATTCAAATGTTCCTGTGAATGGAAAACATGTAAAAAGTTCTATCATGTGTGGGGGCGAAGAGTACAAATAACTCGCTGTTATTCTACAAGTACCATACCATGAAGTCATAGAAAATACTCTGCATACAAATGTCTTTTTACAAATCTTTGGAGGTTTCGCCCTGCTTCAAATTAAATATTTTCCTTTAACATGCTCTTATTTGTTGCCTTGGTGATATATGCACTATGTGCAAACACATCTGCTTATCTTAAAGCACCACATTCCTGACAGACTCAAGTTCCCAGAGTCTTGGTTTTACTGTTGTCCAATATTACCTTATAGAAATACAGAAGTATGCTGGTGTATTAGATTCACAAAGCAGATAATATTACCACATTTTACTACATCTCTTGTTTTTCCATAAAAGGAATCTCACAAGAGACCTTTCAAAAGGAACACCCTTCTCCCAATTTCTCTTGTTTTTTGTATGGTTCGCTATGGGGAGGAGGAAAAGAATTTTAAACAATAGAAAAAACATTTGTTATACAAGAACTAAAGTGCAAGTTAACAACAGTTGAAATTTTCAATAGATTTCAAAATAGCAATACGCTTTAAAGACAGTAATGGGACCTGGGAAAATATTTTTTTTCCTCCTCTCAGGAATCATTTTCAATTTAACCTTGACAATACTGCTTAAGGAAGCATTCCACAAACTGTGGTCTGTAAAGCAATTGCTACTGCTCTGCACAGAGCAATCATGTCACATGCTTCCAGGTGTTTCTACAGGTGCCAGAGTCGGAGACTCATGGCTGGAAAAAACAGCATCTCTACTGTCTTTTAAAGCATCTAGAAATAAGGGGAAAGAGTCTGTCTAGCTATCTACAACAGTAGCCACTGCTGCACAAGGACAAACTGTCACAAAAGTAACTCACTGGCCACAGTCCTAAGGAGAACTTTCAAAAATACTTTTTTCCTCTGATGTAAGCAAATGCTGCTGTCGCCACAGGAATATTTAAAATTTACAAAGGGGCGAGATTATCATAGCACATTATTATACTATGTTTCACACTATGAACCAGTTTGAGAACCCCTGGATTGAAGAACTTCAGGCATGCTCTTTCTATATATAGTAGGCAAGCTGTACATACTAGGTTTAAAGGAAGTTCATAGAACATGTTATAATGAACTGGAATACAACTGAGACTATCCAAGGATTTCAAATCCTGGCCAACAGGAACCTGTACGCACTGCAAAGACCAAATGCTCATTTTCCACAGGATGGATGCCAGAAGTATAACAATCACTGCCAGCTGATTTGGCCAACAGTCATGCCAGCATACAGTAATTGCTATAAAAAGTATAAGAAAACAGAGGAAGTGACAAGGTCTGTATCAGAGCTTGTTCAGGTGATAAGAGACAAGAACTCCTTAATACACCTATGTAGAGGCTTACGGGAATAGACAGACACACACACACAAATCCAAGTGTATTCCAAAGAGAGGGGTTCAACTTGAAGCTGTACTATCTGAATAGATGCATGGGTATTACATGCCGAAGCTCCTCCAGATCAACCATCTCCTGAATCACATGAACCTTGCCTGCTCATGTGAACAAAGCTATAACGGGGAACAATGAAAAACTTTCCCCTTTTACTCAGGCTGTGGTTTTAAATATTCCACTTATAGCACTAGTCATTTACTGGTGGCATTCTAAGTTTCTATACTAATTGTTCATTTTTCACTATACCTTAAGCCACATGAAATTAACACTCCACTGTCAAATGGTCTTCTCCACTTTAAACGTCACCCAGGAAGTTTTATTTTTTCATTAGGTCAATGTTTCACTATACTGCAAGGATCTTATAACTGTCTGATTTTAAACATTTAAAAAAGAATTATTTTTGTTAATGGATATAAGCAGGGACCCATGTTCACTGCATCTTCCCCATTGCCAACAATGAGGAAAACACAGTGAACACAAATATTCAGGCATAAGTGAAATAACTTTCTTTTATCTCCCAGTACATATAGTAGGCCTTGAAAATTTGTTTGTCCTTTCATCAAAAGCAAATTATTTATTTATTTAAATTTGTAGGCTACCCTTCCCATCAAGGCTCAGGGAGGCTTACAATAAATAAAAACATTTAAAAGTCTCCTTGCAACCCCAATTCATCCCCTAACCTCTCTACCCAAACCCAACCAACCTTATCCCTGCCAGCCTGACCAAACATAACTTCATCACTGAGTGACTTCAGACGTGACGCGGTGAGTCACCAGTGAATCCCACCCCGGTGTCAATTGCGTCACCGCTGGCCGCGGTGAGCCACGTGGCCCCAACAGACATGACAGGGGCAGCACCACTGCCGGGAGCAAACCAGAGTGAACCCGGGCCAGAGGAACCCAACAGATGTGACGCGGTGGCAAGAACCGCGGTGGGAGCCCCACAAGGCACCGGGGCCACACGGACGCAAACATGGCCGCCTGTGGGCAAACAAAGCCACAGACAGCGAAGGGCCCCGCCGTGGGAAGGGAAACACGAAGGGAGGGAGTGGAGGGAGCTGCAGCACTCGCAAACAGTGGCCGCACGGAAGGTGTGCACACTTCAAAACGAGATGCGCACACACACACGAAGCAGCATGCCCACACAACAAACGGGAGTCAAGCAGGGGGACAGAGGGAGGCACACACTGGGGCGGGGGGGGGGGGGACAGGGAACCCCCCGAAAAGTCGGAAGCACAGGAGGTGGGGGGGTGGCAAGGGGCCGGCACGGCCAGCCCAGCAGGAGGGGGAGGGGACAGGAGCCCAGCGGGCAAGGGCAAGGGGGACCCTGCAGCCCAATGAGACAGGAAGCAACACAAGGCACAGTGAAGCACAACAGGCGTTTATTGAGGGCACCAGCAGCAACGGCCCGGTGGAGAGGCATACAGTTTGGGAGTGTGAGGATAAACGGCCCGAGAAAAGGGGCAGCAGCAAGGGAGGCACGGGGCCCAGTCCGGGAAGGGGGGGACCCAGCACAACGTCCTGACACGGAACATGAGTCAGGAGGAAAAGCACAACCAGTGTGCGAAGGGAAGCACCGGACAAAGGCACGGACACAACACACACACCCCACCCACCCACACGGGGGAGGAAGGTCAAGGGGACCACCCAGACACACACCCCAAGGCAAACGGGGCCGGTGGAAGGCCAGTCCACGGTCAAGGGCCACCAAGGCGAGGGAGCAGCCCCAGCCCCAAGAAACAGGGGCCACCAGGCCAGGTGCAGGAGAGTGGGGCACAAGGGTGGGGGAGGCAGCTCATGGAGACAGAGGTCTGTCAGTGACATGTCAGCAGGAAATCACCCGGAGGGTTTCGGGCCAGCGCCCGCAGGTCCCAGGCGAGAGGGCGACAGGCAGGCAGAGGCGGGTCACAGGTGGTCCAGCAGTCCCAAGGCGGCAGAAGATGGTGGCGATAGCACCCAAGCCATAGGCGGAAGGAAGGTGCTGAGGAGGCACCCGGATGCCAGATGAGGGCGACGCGCCCTAGACCCAGCTGCTGGGGCTACCATCGGATGGAGAGGGTGGTAATGACAGCAGGTGCACATATCGGGGCCATTGCCACAGACCCCGGCAGAAGCCGCAGGCGGCCATGTGGAAGCAGATCAGGTAGAAGGTCTCGAAGGGATCTCAGCCCGAGTTGCACATCAGAGCAGCTGTGCACCTCAGACAGGGCCGCCAGCTCAGGTCCGGGGGGGGGGGCATGCCATAATCAGCCGCAGGAGGCCAGGGCAGATGGGACAGCTCCAGCAGACTGTAGTAGGCAGCCCCACAGGAGCATAGATACCAACACGCACCCTGCACGCCGATGAAGTAGGACACGGCCACAGCAGGGCCACCCTCACTCAGGGAGGTCGCATATCCCAGGAAGGCACACACACACAGGGCGGAGGCTGTCTCGGCAGGACTCCACGCCGCAAAGCCCCTCAGAGTTGACAGTAGGCACCCCTCAGGGAAGGGGGCGAGCCCCAGCGTCTCTCAGTGCATGAGGCAATCGCCAGTGGTCGCGACATAGCCCAAGTGCAGCATACCAAAGCTCAGGCAACGATAGGCATCCAGCCAGGTGGGCAAGGAGTGCAGGCAGTACTGAACAATGGGCGAACGCCACAGGTCGCAAAGGGCCATGCTCTCGCGGGCATACAGGCACAGACGGAGCCCACGGAGCCTCCAAGTGGGACCTCGGGCTGAGATGCAGCTGCCATGGTACAGCTCCTGGAGGGTCTGAGCCGCAGCGGCTGTGGGGGCAGCATGGGATGCGGGGCAGGGGGGCTGCACAGGCAGACAGGGGCTGCTAAGGCCAACAGATAACGGCAGGACAGGAACAATGAGGCCGCTGTGGAGGGAGGCCAAGGGAGTGGGCAGCACACAGCTGCTGGCATTCAAGGTCGGACAGCCCCATGCATACACACCTGCTAAATGGATAGGAATGTTAGCAAGAGCACGCATAGGGAGACACACCGGCCTGGGAGCTGAAGCCCCGGGCCCGGGGGTGGGGGGGAGGGAGGCAGGACAGGGTACCCCCAATGCGGCACCACAGACGCTACCGGGGGAGCACAGCAGCACCCCAGTGTACCCCCACCACCGGCAGACCCCCCATGCAAGGGGCTGTGTTCCCAGGCCGCTAGCCCTTCCGACATAAGCTGTGCGGCCCGGTGCACACCCAATGGCCCCAGGGCGGAGGGGTGGTGGAGGCGTACATATATGCGGCACAGGTGCGTGGTCTGGGGCGGTAGCAAGCACACATTTCCCTACTGCTGCCTGCCCTTTAAATCTCCCTCCGTGTGCCGCTTGTTGTTGGTTGCCTAGCAGCGGCACTGCGTGCCATCACCACGGCCCGTGATAATTTCCTTCCACCACGGCCGGGGGTTTCCCTTCATAAGTTACGTTTCTTTCACCCCTGCCGTGGTGAGCTTTCACCACGCTTCTGGACCTCCTCCCGCCCCGACCTCATGAAGCTTGGTTAGGTTCACTCCGGGCCACGTTTGACTGTGGTGAACATCTGGATGCGGGCCAACAGACGTGCACAGCTCTTTCACCACCACCCGCGTTTGTCTGCGGTTAACTGTAGTGAATGAACTGTCTGAGAAATTTATAATTATTTTTTTTTTTAAAGTTCTGTATAGCTGCGAAGAGTCTTATGTGATTTGAAGTAGTACTGTTCTCATGCATCATACTACTTCTTTTTAGTACTTCAGAGTACTTTTGCTGAGTATTGAGATTTTAGTACTTATAAGCTTTCCTAGCTTTCTGACTTAATAAAATTAACTTCACAAGACTTGTTGAATTCGGGGCTAGTAATCACCACCCTGCCCAAAACACTGAAAAACCTTACAAGAAAATGCACTCTGCTGCTGAATACCAACACGCTCTAAAGTGACAGAAGGCAAATGGTCGCTCTGTTGTAGATGGCCAACATGGTCCCACCAGGAGCCATGAAGGAGTGAGGGAGACAGAGGAAGCTGCATTGCCCCTACCTCCCACCTCAGAAGTAGTATGGAGCTGGAGAAGGGATCAGAGGAAGTTGCATAGTCCCTATCCCCAAGTTGGAAAACCACACAGAGCTAGAGAGGGGAAAGGAGCCAGGCGCCTGCCACGGTGACACAAGTATGGTGGCAGGTGCCTGCTGCCCCCAGTAGAATTAAAAGGTCCAAAATGGAGCCAGGGTTTACCTCTGCTGCCAGTGAGTCAGAGTCAATCTGTGTAAGTTAGCGTGTCTGAGGCCTTGTTCCAAGGAACAGGTAATTTAATGCAGTTGGGCCTTATTTCTGTTTACTCCTGAAGCATTCACATGAACAGTGCACAAAACCAGTTATTCAGGAGAAGAAAGAGAAGCATGTGCACCTGAAAAAACAGGACATACTCCTCTTCAGCTTGTATTTTGAAACATTCTAATAAGCACTTATCAATGGAAATCGATGATAATCAATGTTGTGGGTTTTTTTGTTAGCCGCCTCGAGACGCTGTTAGCAGAAGAGGTGGGATAAAAATATTTTAAATAAATAAATAAAAGTAGCAGCCTCAGTTCAATGACCATTACCTCTCAGCTAGGGCATAAGCGAATGCAGTCTACTTCAGTTCACACAGTTTTTCTGAATGCTACAGAAGGCGAGTAGTTACTTTAATTGAATTAATCTAAAGTTGTTACTTCAGTTAACTTTTGTTTGTTGGAACATAGCCTGTGAGTGTGTGTGAGAGAGGGAGAGGGAGGCTGTGTGTCAATGTCTACGCAGGTGCCACTGAGAAGGGGGCCCCATTCCATCTTTTGAACCAGGGCCCACTGAAACCTAGTTAAACACTGCACTGCCTGTCTTGTGGTGCTCAGTGATATTACAATTTTAGTATGCAACTCTGGGAGTTGAGAACTTTGTCCACCCCTGCTCTAAAGTATTTACAAGAACCACCCAAAAAAAAAAAAAAAAAAGAGGCCACAGAAAAGACAACTTCAGCCATGACAACAGCTAAAGAGTAGCAGGGATAAGACAGACAGATATTGTGCTTCCGAGTCTGCACTGGCTTCCAATAGCTTTTCAGGCACAATTCAAGGTGCTGTTTTTGACCTTTAAAGCCCTAAATGGCCTGGGCCTTACATATTTGGTCCTCCTTCCCCACGCTCCACTGCAATCCCTGCAGTCAGCCAGGCATGCCCTCTTGCAGGTTCTGCCCAGCAGGTCCATACAGCAAAGACATGCAGAGAGACATTCACTTGGTGTTTTTAAATTAGACGCATGCACGCATGCCCCCCCATTGTCCACACGTCTAACTGCTCGTGTGACTGTGGTGTGTAGACAGGCGCGCTCTCATGACCCACACATCAGCCACCCAGGTCCCACACAGAGCACTGCCGAAAAATCCAGAGTGGGCCAGGGTGCCTGACTGCCTTCAAGGATGGGACAACCATGCCAGGAGCCGCCCACGTGAAGCCCTCCCCACACACCTCCTGTGCGTGGCCACTCCGCACCCGTCCCACTCACTGGCCACTGACACGCACACCCTGCCACTCTCATTTAAAAACACCCACAGTTGCTGCCCCCATATTATGGAATTCCCTTCCCCTGGAGATTTGTCAAAGCCCCGCGGCTAGGTATTTTCCAGAAGCAATTTAAAACTTTTCTTTTCAATCAAGCATTTGGCAGGTGGGGATAGGGGTTGGGTGGTGTTATTTTGAGGGATTTTTATGTGTTTTCCATTTCTATTTTTATATGGATTTTAATGTTGTAACCCGCTATGAGCCTTAAGAGAAGAGCGGGATACAAGTTTAAATAAATAAGATGTTATCTTCTAGCAACTGGCAGAGAAGTATTTAATATATATCACCTAGTGAATTAACAAGATTGCATACACCCCAAGGTCTTGTTACCATAAACCTTCATCTCTTTCACCAGTTCATCCCTCCTTGCCCTTTTTTAAGACTTGTATTAAGACTATTCTACCTGTTCAATACAAGGTATATTTCAGGGAACCGTATAGACAATATGAGAAGAATGATCCTCTGAGCACAGCAACAGAGACAGTACCCTTCACCTATTCAGCTTAGTTTTGTCCACTGGAATCAGCAGTTTATCTACTTGGAAGTCGGGCAAGTTTTCCAAGCTCTGAATTAAGTCTTAGCCAACCTATTTCCATAATTAGATGTAGAATCTAGATTACAACCTGGTACCTCCTTTAAAGCATATTTATGCTAAAACAAATCATACCCAACCAATTTATACCAGAAAAAACAATGTCACAATCATGCTAAGATAGTAATATAATTAAATCTGATCAAATGAACCATTTCATGCAGAAAAGGGCGTATGATCAAAATTCTTAATTTTAGAAAGTCTACAAGATAAGTCATATTGTAAATTTATCTAAAAATAAGACCACCACCTTAATACATAAGATTAGATGTACATAATATTAGACATACATAAGAAAGTCTTGATTATGTTAGCAGACTACACTTAAAGTCAACCTATTTGAAGCAAACAGTAGCCTCTAAAATTCTATTCAAGTATTTTTGTTTTTCTTAGGCCATTCTGTTTAAAATAGTGCTCAAATGTGTCATTGCTCTTCATCAACCGTTCTTGGGAACTGCACTATACAATTCAGTAATTTTCTATATTCAATGAAAGCAATTTAGGAAGTGATTAAGTCTGATGAAACAAGCTACTAGCTCTACATAAAAGATACGCATGTATGACTAATTTCTGAAATTATAAATAAAAATACAACTGAAATCTTTAAAGCACATTTACTCCATTTTACAGATTATGTATTCATAACACTAAACTAAGGAAAACCTGGTCGAATTTCCCTCCAACTCCACAGTGAGAATGTTTCTCAACACAACAGAATACATCCTGGCTCACTCTCTTCTCTCTCATGCACATTCCTACACCCCTTAAGAAAACACTGGCAGCAGCACATACAAGGAAAGGAAACAATTTGACATATTCTTTTAATATTTTTCATGTAGAAATATTATTAAACCTGCCACTTAGTATGCAATAAAAACATCTTTTAAATTAAACTGCAACATGAACATTCAGCCTATAGAATAAAAAAAATGATTTGCTAAATTGTCATATGAAAGGATTGGGTAATTTCACTCCACAGAGAAGACTCAAATTAGAATTTGAAAGAATAAAACAGAGCAGAAACAGCCTCTTTCATACAACAAAAATGAACCAAATCAATGCCCCCGCCTCCCCTCGTCACACATGCTAGGCACATACACAACAGAATCCTGCCCATTAATATTTAAAGGTGCTGTTCTCTCTCGGCAAACGAAACAAAATATTCCCCACCATTCATCCCCAAATTACAACCGCGGCTACAGCTGTACTCGGGATCATTTTTACAACCGGTGATCCACGTCAACCTGATTCCATACCAGACACCACAGTTTGTGCAGCATGAAGAGACTAGCATGCTCTTTCCCGACTACAAATCAAAAGGAAAGAGGGAAAGATTTTGTTTGTTTACCGCTTGAACCCTGTACCCCCATCTTCAGAGACTAGAAGAGGGCAAGGCGAGCAGATGTGGCATGCATAAACTCCCCCCGGCCGCCTTTTCTCTAGCAGCAGAAAAGGCTCCTATTATCACGTACACTTTTGCCTCCCCCCTCCCCAACAGGGCCCTATTCGGGGCGGGGGGGAATGGAATGCTCTTTCGTCGAGTGAAACCCTGCGGTGAGGGGGGGGGGGGATATTTCTCCCCTTCCCCAGCTGCCGAGTAGGGCCCCAGGAAGAGGCGAGGGAAGGAAAACACCCCCTTGCTGCTCTCTGCTGAGCAGGGCCCGGGTGAGGGGGGGGGGTACTGCCTTCCCCTGTGAGGAGACGGGGGGGAGGGGGGGTCTCACCGCAAGCTCGAGGCTGTGCGAATCCCGGTGGGACACGGCGCGGATGACCCCGGCTCTCCACCGCCCGCTCTCCGACGGTTCCTCTCCGCCGCTGCCCCAGACACACAGGAACCGCTTCCCCACCAGCTCCGGTCGCGTCTCCAGCACCGCCATAGCTGCTGCTGCCGCGAAGGTACCGCACCAACCGCCGGCCGAGCCCGCTCCTCTATGAACCGCCCATGCCAAGTGCCCGGCGGAGGGGAGAGAGGGGACTGTGTCTCCGCGGCTGCCTCTGTCCGTCCCCCTCACTCGCCCGCTCCGAGCCGGGCGCCCCGAGCAGCTCCGCCGCCGCGACCAGCCTGACACAAACACACTGAGGGGAGGGTGGCGGGGGAGGCGCTCGCTCTCTCACCGCCGCGGTGCGGTCCCGACCACTCCGCCCACCCAGCCCACTGCCATGGAGACAGGCACAACGCGCCGTGTCCCTCCGCCAGACAAGCGCGGGGAGGGGGCGTGAGGAGCTACTACAGCACGGGAAAGAGTCCGGCCCCGCCGTCACCGGCGGCAGCAGCTAGAATAACAACAAACGTCCTGGTCTAGCAGGAGCTGCAGTGGGAACGCGGCGGGGCTGCTGCTTTAGCACGAACTGCAATAAGTGAGCCCACTCAGCATCTGCTGCTGTAACCCCGGGATGCTATTGGGGCCTGAGTCCGGCTGCAAAGGAGGCAGAGCAATGCAGCAACAGCTCAGACTAATGCCCACATTTCCTGCAGCCGCCGCTCCTCTTCCATCTGCTGCTGAGTTCCCAGGAGACGAGACAGACCAGCAGAAGCGAGGATAGTAACGTGCTGCTTGAGGCTGAGCTGCAAGCCAAGAGCAGCAGGATTTCTGCTCCTCCTGTTGCAAGCGCTGCAGCTGGAGAGGACTGAAAAGGGGGAGCAGAGCAGAGACGCTCTTGATGCTGTTTGATTTCCATTTCAGCCCCCTGTCTCTGCTGTTAATCACACGGGCTTAGAGGGGAGGGGATTGTTTTTGTCTTTTTTCTCTCTCTTTTTCAGTGCTTTCCCCCTGCAGAATTACTCACACCTGCTGAGGTCACCGTCTCTCTACTCTTGTTGAATGAAACACCCTCCCAGGGAAAATTCTACCTATCCAGAGTGATGTTTTCCAGTGAACATGGGCTTGCCATGGTTACAGCGCAGCGCACTGCTGTGGTGAAGCTGCTCCAACAGAAGGGACTGTATAACACAGAATAACGGAGCCTGTCTACACCACTGCTTGGGAAAGCAAAGGAGGCAAATATTTCAAACAGTCCTGAAGGGGTACATGGAACTAGCCCTCTATTCCTGCCCCAGTTCCATGCCTCTTGCGTGCAAATAATCAATTTATTTTCAGTGGCACATAGTCACCTAGATCATGTTTGTGGTGAAGTTTATCATATTTCTGAATTGGGTAAAACGGTAAAACCACATGTGATGGTGGCATGCTGCTGACAAAGGCTGGGAACCTGCTGCTAACATGACTGGGGACGGCTGAGGCCACCGGCCACACAAGTGAGACCAGGAGAGCCATTCTGCTGCCTCGGTGGCCTGGCCCCAGCAGCAGCTGTATCAGACATGTTGGCGTCCGTCTCTGCAACCGACACTGCTCCCAGCACCCTGCCATGACAGGTGGCCAATAATGGTTGCAATGGCAGACTCAATCCAGCCCGGGTCACAGAAGATCAAAATAAATGTTCTAACCTGCTGTGACCTGCTTTGCTCTGGTCAGGCTGTTTTTTGGCTATATGCCAAGATGAGAGCCTGGGCTAGCATGGCCAACATGACCCAGGATACCTTGTCAACATCTGGCAGCCCTAAACCACATATTGACAGTGACCTGTGGGCCAGAGCAGGTCTAAGTGGGCCGCAGTCTCGTCTGGTTTTACCCATGGTCACCTGCCATTCACTAACTATAAGGAAAAAATTTCAATCCAAAGAAAGAAAAAAAGCAAACAAACAATAGACACCCTGCCCCAATCCTGAAAACACCCTCATAATCCCATGAACCATTATTAAAAATCTAACCCTGTGTTTCAGCCTTTAAACCACACTACCTTCACACAAAAGTGATAGAACATCCAGAATATCCGCTGACTTCAGGTGTAGTCCTATAAGGTTGTGTGCCAGACTATACATCCCATTATGGGACATCCTACATTTTGAGGAACAAAACTAGCTGTCCTGTATACATAGGATATTACGTATCTCAGAATATTAGAGGGGGGGGGGGGAAATCCAATACCATAGTAGCTTTAGAGTTGTGGTTCCTAAACTTTTGCCTGTACCCCAGTTTAAGACTTAGGGTATTTTTACATGTGATGGCAGCAAGTAACTGTCACGGACTTACCCAGTCCAGAGTTGGGCCACCGCTGCGGCTGGGACCAGTCCTGGCCCCAAAACTGATGGGTTGCTGGGCCAGGAGGGTGGGGAGCTGGGCGGATATACAGTTGCTCCCCCACCCACCCAACAGGCAGCCGAAGACAGCCGTCAGGGTGGCATGCTCAATCCAGCCAGGAAAAGTGGGCCTTCAAACATGATAACCCACTTTAATCTCAGTCAGGCAGCCAGCCCCCTGCGTGGGCTGTGACTCGGAGACTTGCCCAAGTCACAGCCTGAGTTAGCCACCAACACAGCCGGGATCTATCCCATGCCAACATGTGGTGGCTGGGAACAGACATGACAGTGACCCTTGGTTTAAACTGAGTCAAAATGGGGTAAAGTGGGCCACCATCACTTCTGAAAACACCCTTAATTCAGTTCTGTGACCCTGGACAGCAGGAAAGACATGCAGCGTATAACAACTATCAGTCAGGATTGTGACTTCATCCAGAGGCTGCGTTTCATAGCCCCATGCACCTAGGCATTCTAAGTTATTGACCAAAACCATGTATTTCTACTAGTGAAGGATGAGTCAATATCTCACTGGAAGGAATGGACCCTGGTCTTTAACACAGACACAAAGATTAGCTTCACAGCCACACCGCTAACAAAGGGTACTTCCTGGGAGCGTAGCTACCATGGAGGGAAAGGACTCAGTTGAACCCAGGCCCTGGATTCTGAGAGGTGGGGGGCCCTCTTCAAGTGGCCTGAGCACCGTTAGGAAACTTTCAGAATGGGTGGGCCCAATCTGATTTTTTTTTTTTCTAGCGGCCCTCAGGCCACTTACAAAGAATCTTGCCAAGGAGGAAGTTTTCAGAGTGGCCAGGGAAGGAGCGCTGACACCACTGATGCTTAACACTTTCTTTCTGATGGGTTTGCTTCCACTCCAGCAGGGCTTGCCGAGTGCCAGAACAGCAGCACGACCTTTTCAGGAGGCAAGGCCAAGTATGGCCGGAAGCCTTGGTAGGGCTGTTGCTTAGGAAGGCCCCACTTCCTTGTCCTTAAGGGGACCCATAATTGGGACATGAGCTCAGGCCCACCACAGCCTTGCTATGCCACTGGTACTTCCGCACATCACATGTTCATGTTCAACAGCTGTAGCGTGAGGAATCCTGAATGCTTCCTCTTCCTACAAGATATACATGCAAAGATCATTCCACAGTTGAGTGGAAAGTGGAGTACTCCCTTCAGCAGAGCCTGGGAGCAATGGTGCAATGGGTTTTTCCCCCTGATCTGAAAAGTGGGGAATCCAGGGCCCTCTCGCCTTGCAGTATGAAGGGAGCCAGGTGGAGCACTTAACCCTAGTGCTTCACACACACACACACACCTCAAGTGCTATAGGCAGGCAGGGAGTACTCCTGGCATTTTGTCTAGAGTGTCAAAATGCCTGAACCCAACCTCTCTGCCTACCTCTTCCATAGTTCTTCATCAACACAACTTAGGGTGTTTTCACATGAGAGAGGAAGCCCTCAGAGCCCATTGTCACTACGTGAGGAGCCCTACACACCTGCCAACCACAGGCTCTGTGTGGCACCACACCAAACAGGCAGGCATTCTGCTTGTACTCCCCTCCCCTCAACCAAAGAGTTGTGGTTGCTCCTTAGGTGCCCTAGGCCATGACTTGTACTGAATGCACTTGCGCACCCCAACACATGGGGGGCATGCAGTGGCCACGGTGCCCCTTTAACCCCCAACACAGGGGAGGCAGTTCTGGGGCAGTGCATTGCCCCAGAGTTGCCCACACGGCATGCTCCACATTTTCAACGATGAGGCAATGCAGAGTAGTCCTGGGACAGCCATGGGGCAAAGATCTGGCAGCCCACAACAAATGAGCAGGTGAATCTGGAGCTAATGGGAGTGAAAGTGGGGCAATGTCTTGGGTGTTTTTAGAGCTGCAATGATGAGTATATTTACCACCTAAAGGTACCTGCCCAGGAATGCATGAATCTCTTCAGGTACCTTCAGGGTGCCCACATACCTCGGTTGGCCCCTACCTTACTGTCGTTTTAACGTTTGTGTAAGACCTGGCTGTTCCGACAGGCTTTTGGCGAGGGGTAGGGTGGGGGGCTAGGGTTTGGGAGGGAGGGTGAGTTTTATGATTTGTTTTAAAAATAGTTTTTTTATTGTTAAATCTTTTGTGTTGTTTGCCGCCCCGAGCTGCCTTTGGGCAGAAGGGACGGGATACAAGTTTTAAATAAATAAATAAATAAATAAAACCTGGGTGAGTACCAGAGGGTAATAAAAAGACTTTCTTTCTCCCACTTATCTGGGGCCTAGTATTTATTTATTTATTTAAATTTATCTGCCGCCTACAGGGCAGCTTACAGTCAGTAAAACAATAACAAGCAATAATAAAATTCAATATATAAAACTTCCCACCCTCCTCTCAAAACTCCCACCCTCCCCACAAAGCATTCCCCACAACCCAACCAACCAACCCCTATCCCCACCCACCAAATGCTTTTCAAATAAAAAAGTTTTACACTGCCTCTGAAAGATGCTCGGCCTCAAGCAAACCTCCTGGAGAAGGGAGTTCCACAAAACTGGGACAGCAACTTAGAATGCCCTCCTGCGCATACTCATGCCACGGACAAGGGTAGCAGATGGAACCTCCAAGGGGCTGCTGTCAGCCCCGGTGGTCGGGGCGGGGGTTTGCAGGCCAGGAGGGCTCAAGGGCCCCCCGGCACCCCTGTCTTGGGCCCGATGTCTGGGCTCGCGGCAGGAGAGGTGCCACCTCCGCATCCAGTTGCTAAGGCAACCAGCTCCGACGCTGGCAGCGTTGCACCGCCCCTCATGACTCCACAGGAGGCAGGGCCATGTCCAGAGCCGTCGTGGCATACCCGTGCAACTCCTGGCACATAGGGGGCGTGTCCCACACTTGATAAGCCAGCGCAGGGTGCTCCTCGGCACCAGTAATCAGAGTGAGAAACTGACCACCAAAGCGAAGTTAATTGATGTGTTTATGGGATATTGTGGAACATGTATGGTCTGGGTGGTGCTTGTGAATACACAGGGGCTGTGTTAGAGCGTCTGCATCTGTTGTGTATCCCTTCCCTTGGCATGTTTGACAGCTGCATGGTGCGTGTGCGTGGGAGCAAGTACCTGTGTGTTAGCCCTTTCCCCCTTCCCATTCCTGGAACCCCTTCCCCGGCCCCTGGCGTGTGTAGTCCCCTCTCCATCCCTCTTGCCCTGGGCCCTTCCCCCTTTCCCCACAGCCTTCCACACTGACAGCCCTTCCCCGTACCTTCCAGGTGTGAGTGTTTGTGTGTGGACCTGCGGTGGGCTGGGCTTGGTCTTGTGCTCTCCGTTCTATGATGATAGGGGCCCTGTCTCTGTGAGACATATCGGGCCACACTACTATCCTGATGGGCAGTTTTCCCCCTACACTGGGGGCAGAGCACCTGTGTGAACGTATAGTGTGTGAGGGGGTTGTGTGTATCCTGGTCCCTACTCCCCGCCCCCTCTGACAGCTGCTCCCGGCTGACCGCAGGCCACAAAAGGACATAGTAGGATAGGCGGTCTTTCAGATATATAGGACCCAGATCATTAGCGCTTTAAAGGTCAAAACCAGCACTTTGAATTGTGCCCAGAAAGCTATAGGGAGACGGTGCAGACCTCAGAACACTAGTGTAATGTGCTCTTGGTGACCATCCCAGACAGGAGCCAAACCGCTGTATTCTGCACTAGCTGTAGCTTCCAAACAGTCATCAAGGGCAGCCATATAGAGCACACTTCAGTAGTCTAGTCTCGAGGTGATGAAAGCATGGATGACAGTGTTAAAATCCAAATCGGAGAGAAAAGGCTGCAGCCTTCTTACCAGATGGAGGTGGTAAAAAGCGCTCCTGGCCACTACCACAATCTGATATTCCAGGCGTAGCAAGGGATCCAAAAGCACTCCAACGCTGTGAACCTGATTGACCGATGGGGCCGAACCTGATCAATAACAGGTGTCCCAATACCCTCCAAGTGAAAGGGCCAGCCAACCATCATCACTTCAGTCTTGTCAGGATTCAGTTTCACTCGGTTCACCCTCATCCAGTCCTCAACCGCAACCAGGCACTGGGAGCTCATTCAGACGAGCGTTTAAATGGCACAGCGGTGGCGGCGGCATCGTGCGATTTAAAGCATCCCGCACTTCCGGGTTGGTGTGAATGCGGTGAGTGCGCACATTGCAGCCTAACCCGAACTGTTGGAGTGCGGTTTTGAAAGCTGCTTTTAAAACCGCACTCCAACAGTTCGGGTTAGGCTGCAATGTGCGCACTCACCGCATTCACACCAACCTGGAAGTGCGGGGTTCTTTAAATCGCACGATGCCGCCGCCGTGGCTGTGCGATTTAAACGCACATCTGAATGAGCCCTGGGTAAGCACCAAGACTGAGAGACCTGGGTCAGAAGAAAAAGAGAGGTAGAGCTGAGTACCATCAGCGTATTGATGACACCTCACCTCAAACCTCCGAGTGCCCTCATCCAACAGCCTTAGATACAAGTTTAAGAAGAGGTGAGATAGAATAGAACCCTGCAGGACACCACAGGGAAGGCCCTGCGGGGACAACAAGCAATCACCCATCACCACCCACTGGGACCTCCCCGACAGGAAAGAGTGGACCCACTTAAGAGTGGTCCCACTCACTCCCATCAGGTTCTGCAGTCGTGTCAACAACACCCTGTGATCAACAATCAAAGGCTGCTAAAAGATCTAACAAGATGAACAAGGTAGAATTCCCCTTGTCCATCTCAAGGTGAAGATCATTGACCAAAGTCACAAGCGCAGTCTCTATGCCATACCCAGGACAAAAACCTGACTGAAACGGCCCGGGTGCAGGAATCCAATAGCAACAAGATGGGCCTGGAGCTGTCAAGCAACCACCCATTCAATAAACTTCCCTAAAAAGGGAAGGTTAGGCCGCTTTTAGACGAGCGGCGCTCGATTGCGCATCGCCATTGAGCATATTTTGAAATGCCCGCATGATGTAATTTGACGAGACGGAAGTGGGTTACTATGTGCATATTACGGCGGTGGCGCATTTTTTAAGTTCGCAAATTAAATAGCTCGATTGTGAGCTATTTAATTTGCGGACTTTAAAAATGCGCCACCTCCATAATATGCGCATAATAACCCACTTCCGTCTTGTCAAATTACATCATGCGGGCATTTCAAAATATGCGCACTGGCGATGCGCAATCGAGTGCCACTCATCTAAAAGCGGCCTTAGAGACAGGCCAATAGTTAGTCTGGGAGTCAGCGTCTGAAGATGGTTTCTTAAGCAGGAGCCAGACCACCACAGTTTTAAGGACATTTGGCACCCTCCACATGGCGTGGTGTTAGCAACCCCAGACACCAACGACCCCAATGTCTTTCAGCTGGCTTTCACCAGCCAGGATGGGCAAGGATCTAATCACAACTGGTTGCCTTCATCACTCCAAGCACCTCCCTCACATCAGTGAGTGATACTGTCACCGGGGAGGGGGGGGAACACAAGAAGGGTTCCACACACTCTTTTCACTCGCTGGGTATCTCCAACAGCGGCTCTCTCAGCGTGGCAACACCGGGGTTTCTCTATGCCCGTCAGGATAGTGTTTTGGCCATTACCTCTAATGAAAGAGAACAGGCCGCTATCATCATAGGGCGCCTGGATTGAGAGAGTCCGCACGATACCCCCACACTCCGTAGTACACACACACACGGGAAAAAGGAGGGGCTGGGGCCAGGTGCGGAGAGATATCTGTGAGGGAAGAGGGCCTGTCCCCAGAATTGGAGGGAAGGAGGCAGGGTCACGCACACAGTGCTCCCCAGGGAGGGGGTCTACCCCGGGCCTGGGGTGGGAAGGAAGGGGACTCTCACACCTCTCGCACTCACTACTCACTCTGCACTCGCTTCAGACACACCAAGGGATTTTGAGGGTAGGAAGTCACTCAGCACGCTCCACAGGTTTCCCACAAGCAGGGTCACAGTCTCCACAGTCTTCACACAAGCGCAAGGGGGCCGGTTTCTAACAATCACCAGCGTCGCCCTAACGGCGGCGCTGGCTTTTATGCGACTGGCCCCGCCCCCGTACGTGCTCGCAGCCGCTCTGAGCGTCGCGGCAATGACGGGGGCGTGGCCGAGGGCGTGGCTGAGGGCGTACCCTGCTGGGCAGGGGGAACACTCTGAGAGGCTTCTGGGGGCGTGGCCACGGCCCCCGCGTCGGCAGCCGGTGCGGCGCTTGCGGGGGGCGTGTCCCCAAGCCCGTGTTGCAAACTTCCGCTCTGGGGCCCCTGCCGGGTTAGGGATCTGCGGGGCAGGCGGCGGCGCCTGACAGATACCAATTGAAACCAATCCAAATAAACAGGACAAGACTGAGCTTCCATAACCCCAACTCTGACTCAGCAGTCAAAATGGCAGTGCCCAAGTCTTTATTTATTTTATTTTATTTATAAATATTTGTTAGCCGCCCCCTCACGCTTACGGCATCTTGGGGCGGCATACAGCATAAAAACACAAAATAAAATTCATTAAAACAATGTTTTAAAAATACAATCCCTCCCTACCCCACCCTCCCCTTTGAAGGCCTAGTCGAACAGTCAGGTCTTACAGGCTCGCCAAAACACCAACAGACCTGGGGCCAGACGGGCTTCCTCCGGGAGGGAATTCCAGAGCCTCAGCCCGGCCACTGAGAACGCCCTCTCCATTGTGGCCCCACGCCAAAAAGCCCCCCGGTGGACCGCAGGGATCGCTCTGAGGCACGGAGGGCGAGGCGGTCCCCAAGGTATGAGGGGCCCAGACCATGTAGGGCTTTATAGATCAACACTAGCACCTTGAATCGAGGCTCGGTACGCTATAGGCAGCCAGTGCAGAGTACGGAGCACAGGTGTTATGTGCTCCCTTCTTCCCGTCCCCATAAGGAGACGGGCCGCCGCATTCTGCACCAGCTGTAGCCTCCGAACCAGAAACAAGGGAAGCCCCATGTACAGCGCAATGCAGTAGTCTAGCCTTGAGGTGATGAAGACATGAATGAGGGTGGCCAGGTTGGACCTGGAAATGTATGGACACAGCCTCCGTACCAGATACAGCTGGCAGAAGGCGGCCTTAGCCACCATCTCTACCTGCCGATCCAGCCAGAGCCTTGAGTCCAACACCACTCCCAGACTCCGAACCTGCTGGGCTACAGGAGAGTGGACCCCCTCTACCAGGGGAGCCAGTACCTCCCTCACTGTACCCATCACCATCACCTCCATCTTATCAGGATTGAGCTTGGTGAGCAGGATTGAGTCATGGTGAATATGAGCTATTTTTCTCTGCAAACTAATTAATTAAAATGTCACAGTGGGCATTAGATTACCCCATTCTTGGTGCAGACATGCTGGGTTAAGCAGGCCCCTCGCACCCGGAACAGCTACACTGGGTAGGAATTTACAGACGCCGTGATAGCAGAGAATAAAGCTTTCTTCACCGCCACCACAGCCACAGCATTGTCTTTCAAAAGCGATCTATATCACGATTGGTCATCTTCAGTGCAAGTCAAGCACCACCTCTGCTCTAACCACCTATCCTCCTGCTTCAACCACCTCAGGTTCTCAATATATCACAGTGACCTTTGCTGATGAAGCAGTGGGGGTAGATGCCTGGGTACCACCATGTTCACTGTTGATGGCCATGGTCAAGATGTCATTCCACAAGGCGACCAGGTCATCAACAGAGCAGCCGTCAAGGTCAGTGAGTATATCACCCAGAGAGTTCTGGAAACCAATCGCTTTCATCAGGCTATGGGGGCGGACCAACCTAACTGGTTCATCACCCCGATGAGGACATAGGAAAGCCCAGATCTGGGCCTTCAGGAGGTAGTGATCCAACCATGACATGGTGTTATAGCAACACCCCTGAAAATTTGAACTCTTGTTTCTAGGCTAGTGCAAAACATCAGATCCAACATGTGTCCTGCCTCATGTGTTGGGCCCGATATTATTTGGGATAGGCCCATGGTTGTCATGGCAGCCATGAACTCCTGCCCTGCCCCTAAAAGATTGGTCTTGGCGTGTATGTTGAAATCACCCAAGACAATAAGCCTAGGTGATCTTAACACCACCTCCAAGACCAGCTCAGCTAGAGTAGTCAGGGAATCAACTGTGTAGCAGGGTCATTACACCAAGAGGATTCCCAATCTAGTCCCAGCCAAATCCAGCAGAAGGTGGACACACTCTATATGGGATGAGTTAGGCACCAGATACCTCAGAAAGGCCAATTAACTAGGCAAAAATGCTATTAACTAGGCATGCCCATATTTCTGCGTATATGTGCGGGAATGGTTATGGGAAAAACCTGAGTCTGGCTCCAGAAAGTGTGGAAACCTAGATCTAGGTTTGGGTCCATAGGTTGCCAGTTGTATGTGTGGAACTGGAACCTCATCCAAACATCTTGCAGTGATTCCCTGCAGGCCGGGTTCCCTGTTCTTCAACTAACAGCTAGCTAGATGGGAACAGAAACCTTGGGGAAACCCTTTTCCCCACTGGTCAGCATTTAGGTGGGGAGCAGCAGGGATTCAGAGCTGTCAGGATGGTAATTCTGAATCCCTGCCAGAGAGGGTTGTACTGGTCTGCTGGCAGCACAGAATCCACAACTTCCTACATCCACCTACTCCCAAGACTGAGCTCAGGGTAAGGAAGCAGAGATAAGGGCATGTACACAAGGATGGGAGATCTATGGCATAGATATATGATCTGTCCCCTCCTCTTCCTGAGCGAGTCCATGAAGTACCCCTGCACTCAACTTCTGTGTGATCCTTGAAGCTTGCACTGATTTTCAAAATGGCCCCCAGGGGATGAGGTGGGGGGATAGCTTCCCCATCCCAGTTCTATAAGATGTATATCTCTGGAGACCTGTACTGTTAGCCTTGTATGGGAAAGGGTGAGATGTGTATTTTACTCAGAAAGGGTGAGTGTGTTATGTTTGTGTAAAATTCTAGTCTGGTGAGTTTATTTGTATATTAACAGAAGGAAGAGTAAGGGGATTTTTTTTGTCCACCTGAATCAAACAAAAGGGACAGAAAGGCCCTGTTAGTGTTTAGACACACTCTCCTCCACCATATTCAGGGAATTCACAAGAAGTCTACCCCTATTCATCTTTGATAGGTATACTCAGGCCAGTGTTTTTGGCTGATAGATACCCCTGGGCACTGCAGTTGTTGAAACCTCTTTCCTGTTGATGTAAGTGGGAAAGAATAGCAGCTGATAGGGACCCATGGCCTGCAGCTAGATTTTGGTTCCTGGATCTGGACCCAGTTCAGGGATTCCTCAGCCTGGTGCTTGGAAGTACCAGAGTGCTGCTCATACAATGTGTGAAAGTGCTCCCTACTCAGCAGTGATTGGGAGCACTTTGAAACAGTTCTTCACTCATTAAAGTCAATGTGAGCTGGGCTATTGACTTCAATAGGTGGAGTACCCTTAATGGCCTGTTAGAAAGGCAAAATTTCCCTTTCTGTCTTTTAGCAGGGGGAGATGCCCAGATCTGCCCTGAGGGTGTTTCCTCCTTTCTAAAGTCCTCATGAGACAGTATCTCCTCACCCCAAAACCCTTTGTTTTGCAAATTAAACCAGTGAATTTCTGGCTAAGGCAAGACTTGAACCAGGGCCTCCCCTTATCTCCTGGTCCAGGTAGTGCACACTTATCCACTACATCACACTGATTCTCTGCATATGCTCTCTTTAAATTCTTTTCTTTTTCATGCACATGATCTCTTAAACTTCAAAGCAATTTAAATTTAAATTAAAGCTTAAAATTCTAGCAATATCATGTATCTGCACCCCTGATTAAATATCTTACATAGAAATATATAGAAATATAGAAATATTTCTATATAGAAATATATAGAACTTAAAATTCTTCTTTTCCAGTCTCCATTAGTAGGTACTAGGTCTGAGGAGAGATTTTTGTGATGAGTTAATGGTGATATTTTTGAGGAAATAGTTGATAATGGGTTATTGATATACAGTGGGCAAGTTAGGAAGGCTGGGAAAATATATGCTGCAATCCTCAAACCATTTTTTCTGTAATAACCTCATTGTAAAGTGGTTTGCCTCATCTTTGGGTTTGACTTGGAGACTCTCATAAGCCAAACTAGATCTTACCATTGCTAAGATCCGCCCTTTTCTGTTTGTCTCCTCTGCCAAAACTCTCATCCACACCCTACTCATCTCACGCCTTGACTATTGTAACCTCCTCCTTGCTGGCCTTTCCCGCTCTCACCTTGCTTCCCTCATCTCTGTTCAACACTCTGCTGCCAGGATCATCCACCTAGCCCGTTGCGTTGACCATGCGCAGACTCTCCTCTCCTCCCTCCACTGGCTCCCTCTTCCTGAGCGTATTCTGCACAAGCTCCTCGTCTTCACCTACAAGCCCTTCACAACCTCGCTCCCCCCTACCTCTCTGCCCTGATCTCCCTCCGAACCCCTGCTCGAGCTCTCCGCTCCTCTTCCATCCCCTCCCTCACCCTCTCACACTTCCCCTGCTCCTCCAACTGCCTTCATCCCTTCTCCCTCGCTGCTCCGCATGCCTGGAACTCCCTCCCTGCCCTCGTCCGCCTTGCCCCCACCCTCCACACCTTCAAGTCCCTCCTCAAAACCCACCTCTTCCGCTCCGCCTTTCCTAACTCCTGCTAATCAC
Organism: Sphenodon punctatus; assembly: GCA_003113815.1. Taxonomy (NCBI): domain Eukaryota; kingdom Metazoa; phylum Chordata; class Lepidosauria; order Sphenodontia; family Sphenodontidae; genus Sphenodon; species Sphenodon punctatus. Next base: position 1,542,211 of record QEPC01015466.1, on the reverse strand, counting down.
CCCCACCCAGGATTANAAGAACGTGTATCTGAGTTCTCGCATCCTTGTGAATGTCGCATCCCTTGTCTCTCCCTCTGTTCCCCCTTCCCTGTCTCCCCTCCCTCTGTGTTTAGATTGTAAGCTTTGGGGCAGGAACTGTGTCTATTTTATTCTCTGTAAAGCGCCAGGTACATTTCTGGTGTTATATGTAAATGTTTATAATAATAATAATAATAAATAAATAAGTCACAGGGTCAAACTTCAAGAAGTAGCAATTGTAACTGGGAATGATTTGAGGCAGAGCCGGCCCCAGGGTTTGTGAGGCCATGTGCAAAGTCTTGGTGCGGGGCCTAATTTGCATAATTAGGACCCACCTAATTATGCAAATGTGTACATTTACATAAAATGTACTCCCTCTGGACAGGAAGGATTCACATTCACCACCCCTCCGAGTGGCCATAGACAAGCATGGCCTCCCAATGCTTCCCCCCACGCCCCACCTCCCCAGCCAAGTGTCTACCACCACTCCCCAGGAGTGGTTCTATTGCAGGGGCAGCCAGGCAGGCAGTGAGGCAGGCACAGAGAGACTGACTGCGTCCACTGCCCTACTTGCGGGGGGGGAGGGGAGCTTAGCAAGCCTGGTCTCCAGGGCCTGTTGTTTCTTGCTGCTAGTGCCGCCTGTGCACGTACATGGTGCGACCAGTCCAGAGGTGCTGCTATCAAACACACAAGACACCCAAAATGCAGCTAGCTTATTAAGCGCATTATGCCATGAAAAGAGACATATATATATAACCAGTTCAGTTGTGCCTCCATAATCAGTTCACGCTGCCCCCACCCCATAACCAGTTCATTTGTGCCCCTGCCCCCCATATAATCAATTCGCACTGCCCCCCACCCATAACCATTTAATTTATGCCCACTGGGCAGCGTGAATTAATTATTTGGGGGGCACAAGTGAACTGGTTATGGGGTACGGGTTTAAAGACAGTATTCCTGTTAGCAATAACTTCATTAAGAAGAGTTAGTGAAATAGCAGCCATAATAATCTCAGAACCATAATTGCATATTTTCCAAGATAGAATAGATATTGCTTTACATCCTAAATTCCTACTTAAGGTAATATAAGTAAGACAGGTGTGAGAATGTGGTCCTTTTTATACGGACCTCTCCCACCCATGGACACACAGATTTCTGTGTTCATGGATGGGGGAGCCCTGTGTGAATGACGCGGTGCACGCACCCATGGTGAGTGGGGGTGTATGCATGCCCGCCTAACATTTATCCCCACTCACCCCCCATTCGTCCCCATGCACAGAGCAACCGGGGGAAACGGCGGTTACTCTGTGGGTGCGGATGAGTTGGGGGTGAATGGGGATGTGTGTGAGGCCATGTGCATGCCCCTCCCATGCACCAGTGCGCCCACGGACCCCCCCCCCACCTGACAGAGCCATGTAAAAATGGACTGTGAGGAGCCACTCAAAGAAGAACAGAACGTTGCTACCTTGTAAACAAGATGGCTCCTAACATTCTCACAACACCCACCCTTCCAGCCCCGCATGGAATGTTTTTCTTATGTTCACAGAAAGGGTTGGAGGAACTGTCATTTTGAGGGGGAGAGTGCTTTTTATACTAGAGGAGCTTGAGACCATCATGTGGTCTATTATTTGAATAGGGTGAGGATGCACAACCCAGTTGTGAAATGTTCACTGCCATCTTGAAGAACCTTCTTTACAAGGTAACAACCTTCTGATCACACATGGGGAGGAGTTGTTTGTAAACAAACAGCTTTATCTTCCAGTCCGATCAGTGTCCCGCTGCTGCAGCTGCTGCTGGAGCACTACTAGGAGGCAGAGGCAAGTGAGGGATGGGAACCAGAGCCAGGGAGGGGAGTCAGAACAGCTTATTGGGGGAGAAGCTGGCTGCAGCCTGCCGCCCAGCCAGGCAAGTGTGGAGCCCCAGCTGGCCGTGGGGCCATGTACAGTCGCACAAGTGGCACATGCCTGGGGCAGGCCCTGATTTGAGGATCATGACCATACTGGGTACTTTTACATGGATTGCACCCACGTCTCTGCTCCGCCTCACACCTGGGCAGGCCATCAGTTTAAAGGCAGCCTGCCAGATGTGCAGACAGAGCAGAGGCAGAGCACGCAGCAGGCTATTGCAGCTCTGCTCCCGGCTGGGGGTTGCTCCAAGCAATACCATAGAGCTGCAGGTGGCAGCCTAGAGCAATGGCTGATCCACCCACAGCTCTATGGTGGGGGGAGGGGCTGCCACGTGGTGGATTGTGGGCCATGGCAGCACCGGGTCTGTTTAAAACGGACCCTGGGGGAACTGCAATCGGGCAGATGCGGGGGTGCAGGTCCATGGGTGAGCACCCCTGCATCCGTCTAAAGACACCTAAGGAGAAATAGGATCAAGGCAGGAGCTTAATTCATGGGATGAAGTGAATGCCCTCTTCCTTTGTCAATTATATTTAGGTCGCTATCTTTCCACTTCAAGTTTTATTTGAATGGCTTTAAGAGGGTTCAAATAAGCATGAAATGTGTAGATGCGAAACCCTCCATAATTAAATCTTTCTACTTCAAATAAAATGCACTGTAATCAAACACAGTGCTATTAATTCCTAAAGAGTTTCCTAATCTTGATGGGAAGATTTTATATAAGTACGTGCTATTGAAATCAGTGGTGTGACATGGTTGGAACATAACCCGTTAGTGAGAATGCTTGTTTGAGATCTTCTTGATTAAAGAAAGGTAACAGAAAGTGGGTAATAACTGTACTTTGTATGGTTGAAAGGAACCTCCGTGGACGATCTAGATCAACTCTATATACCAACTAGTACGCTGTTTTATGTACGGTATCTCTAAAAATTGTGCCTTAATTCACTAACAAGGCAAAATGTTTCATTGTTTGAAAGACCAAATTCTACCGACAAAACGTGAGATAAATTTATCCTCTTTATATACCTATCTAAAAACATAATAAGGATTATACTCTTTCATTACTAGGGAAAATATTTTGGTTTAAATACATTCAATTTCTTTCATCTCTCATTGTAATAGCTATCTCAACTCTGTGTAGCATTTTGATTATACTTTAAACCTCATCTTTTCTTTCATTGGCTTGAGCCTTTATTGCAACAGCTTTGTGTAGGAACTCATTATTTTTTTCCATTTGCCATTACTCCCAAATCTTTATCTTCATGGTTGGTTTCTGGATAGACAGTCACCTAATTTATATATCTGTGTAATTCTTCACCCAAGGATTATCTTGTATTTCATTACATCTAGGCCCTTTTCACACAGACACTCTAACGCTGATAAAATGGGTGTTACATTTTATTATACATGTTGGAAGGCACCCATAGAGCACACATGCAGCCCTGCAACATGTATAATAACATGTAACACCCATTTTATCAGCGTTAGAGTGTCTGTGTGAAAAGGGCCTTAATCTCTCCTCATTCCATTTTAAGCAATATTGGACATTATCCAGATTCTTGTGTATTTGTAAGCCCCTTCACTTTCAGTTTAAACCAGTTTTTATTGAAATTTTTTTAGATATGTAGCCCCAGGGCAAGCACTGACCCTTTAAGACTCCCTTTGTGAAAGGGAGGTACAAGAGTCCAAAGGAGATGCCTGGGGAGAAGCCTGGAAGAGAAGCCATGTAAGCCAATAGGAGAGGAGATACTCTGGGAGGGGAGAGGAGAAGAGTATGGAGAGAGCAGAGAGCTAGGAGGAGAGTAAGAGATGGATGGAGAAGGAAGAACTGAGAAAGACCACCAGCGAGTGAAAGGGGAAAAAAAGCTGAGACAGATAGCAGCAAAGAGTGAAGGCAAAGGCCACCAGAAAGAGAGACCCGAGTTAAGAGAACAGAGACAGACATCACTGGGAGGGGGAGAGAGAGAGCACACAGAGAGACACCAGAAGAGAAAGAGCTGAGGGAAACATCAGAGAGGAGAGAGAGAGATCCAGAAGAGAGAGAGAACAGAAACACCAAAGAGAAAGACACCAGACTGTAATAAAATGATTTGAAGAGCTGAGGTAATTTACCCCCCTCGTCAGCACCACTTGCCCGCTTTACCCCCTTTTCTCTGATTTATTGATCCCCTTTTCCTTTTTCCCCTTTGTTGCTTTGTATCTTAATAAAGCCTTACCCTTTCCCACCTTTACTTACCTATGTATAATTCCCTTAATGGGATCTCTGAGGGGGATCTGGGTCTGGGCCTTGTTTGGCTTTGCCACAGGTTTTGTTTATGTTTGTTGGTGGTGAAGTCCTCCTCCCCTTTTAGACTTGGGGTTTCACCAACTGGAACTGCCACAACTTAGAACCCCTAATGAGAACTCAAGCCCCATAGCTCCCCTCTCCTGGCAAGGAGGCCACAGGGTGGGGAGAGTGGGGTTACAGATATATATGTTATGTTAATAAGTCTACGTGTATATGCAAAGCTGCCTGTTGAAGTAAAGCAATGTAGCGGAAGATAGACACGCACAATACACACATGTTCAGAGGTGTGTGCGCATCTATGGAGGGTGTAAAACCCATGCAGGTCACAGATAAGGAACACCCATTTGCAGGCTGGGCCCTGAGAATCTGGTCTAACTGTATTAGGAGACTAGATATTATGCAGGGGAAATCGCCATACACTCCGATATTCGGAGATATCACAAAAAGCTGCGGATTCAAGAAAGATATGAAAGATAAATGGCATAAGAAGGGATTAGTAAGAGCAGCACATCTCTTTAATAACAAGCTGTTTAAAACACAGGAGGAGTTAGAGAACACCCTAAAAGAGAAAATCCCCTTCCTCGACTATATGAAATTAAGGTCAGTATTTTCCAAGACAGAGGATAAGGTACACTTTAATAGAGAAAGATCAGGCTTAAAAAAAATAATCATGGATAATACAGACGAGAGCAAAGTTATGCCAATAATTTATAGAGAGTTATACAAGATTTACCACCCACCGGACACAAGTTATTTGGCCCAATGGGGACGGGACCTAGGGAGGGTCATGACTGAAGAGGAGGAACAAAAAATATGGTATACAATGAATAAATGCTCATGGGCCCTCTCAGTAAAAGAACAACAAATCAAACTGAGTCTAAGGATGTATATGACTCCTCAGAGGCTGAACCAAATTAATAAAAACTACCCCAACTTATGTTGGAGAGGGTGTGGGGAGGTGGGCTCGTACCTACACTGTTGGTGGGAATGTCAGAGAGTAAATAAGTTCTGGCATATGATATGGCCACATCTCATCCAGGTGGCTGGGATGGAGGTTCCTTTCTCTGCAGAGTTGGCCTTACTAGGGTTATTCCCGGAAACGGGGGTACTCAGCCACCGACAGAAGGCGTGCCATCAGTTGAGACTGACTGCGATCCATATAATAGCTTGTTCGTGGAAGTCGGCTCAAGGCCTTATGAGAACAAAATGGAGGAATAGACTATGGTATATAATCACGATGGAGAGGGTTATGGCGGAAATTGAGGGCAAAATGGACGATTTCTATCTTGTCTGGAATCCATGCTGGGACATTATTACAGCCTTATACAAAGGCAGAAGCAAAGCCCCAACGATTTGTCTGACAGACATTTGAACATCCACAAGACAAAAAAAGGAGATGGTGATGAACTTGGTGTCATGAGTTACGGTTATAAGGGTTTATATTGTTATGTGTTTGTATTTATGGTTTTGATGTACGTGTATATAATTAAAAAAAAATATTAAAAGAGGTGTGTGCGCATCTGTATGTACTGATGAGTCTGATGTACACATTTCATACTATTAGCAGTTAACAGTTTTAAGTTTCGTCAAGCTAATATAACCTCTGCTCTTCTCATCTCCCCCTAAGTGGCTCAGGGCTCATAGCCACCCTCTCATGTTCCTGCCTCCCTGGCAGAGGGGCTTTAGGGGCCCTGGACTCTGGTTACTTTTCTTGTTTGGGACCTCTGGGTGGGGTGGGGTGTACGGGTAGAGAGGAATCCTTCGTAACCTAGGTATTTTGCGCTTCGTTGCCTCCACGCTAGGGGAGTCGTTGTCAAATGAAGGGACAAATTAGGGACTCTCACCCAGGATTTCACTACTCTAGGCATAGGGACCTCAGAGACCACTAGTTAGTTAGATTTTATTGTTTGGCCATTGGCCATAACAAATCAAATGTATACAAATTAATACAACAGATCAAAATAACCAATCAACAGTTATAAACATAAAACAAAGTTAAAATTTACTTGCACATCCAAGAGTTTATGAAGGGGGCGACAAAACCCCTATATAGTTTCAAAAATAATCCAAGGCAAGTTAGCTTATTTAATACAGGTATTGCAATATTAGAACCATGACACGAAATTTGCATTTTAAAACAAATCATTTTAACAGGGCAAATAGTGACCATTTCACATTGGCCACTTTTACACGGATGCCACCCACCCACGAACACCTGGAAGCACCCATCAGATGGGTGGGAGAGCATCCATATAAATGTCCACGAGTGGGTGGGGGCATGTGCCTGATCCACCCGCCGACACCCGCCAACACCCATGGAGCAGCCGCAAGGGAGCCGGCACCCTCCGTGGGTGGAGATGGGTGTTTAACACCCGAGCGTCCGTGTAAAAGCCAAAACACCCACACCCATGCAAACCGGACCGGTGGAGCCCCACCGCACCGGCGCCATGGGGCACGCACGTGTCGCCACGCCACCACGCCCATGGGGGGGGGGTGCTGGATGTCCAACCGAGAACCCGTAAAGGAGGGAGGAACCAGGGCACACACGCATGGGCTCCCATGATGGTGACCAAGAAGGTTCACGAGAAGGCCACGGGAGCCGATGACGCCCCACGCGGGGGAAGGGGCTGGGTGAGCACGGGGACCCTGGGGTGCCCGGGGGGGAAGCCCCAGCAAGGCGGTGCAGGGGGGGGGGAAGTGCCCCAGGCTGTAGGCACAAGGGGGGGTTTACAGACTGCTGGCATGGGGGGGCAGGCCGGGAGGCATGTGGGGGGGGCCCAGCGGGGGGGAACAGGTGGGGAAAAGCACCAGGAAGTAACATGGCACACGTGTCCTGGCACAGGACAGAGGGGCTGCACCGACCCCCCCAGTGGATGACCCCCAGCCCAGCACCTCCCAAGGGCATGGCCCAAGGAGCAGCAGCGAGAGCAAGGTGAGCGTGAGGGAAAGCCCCCCCCCCCGGGAGGGGAGGCCGAACCCCAGGCTGTGACCACCAGGCCAGGGAACAGAGGGCAGAGGGCAGCAGCATAACCCGGTCCTCCATCCCCGCAGGACAGCTCCCAGACAACGGAGCACCGCACCACTGGGACGATGGCTGAGGAGGGCCTCCCAGACAGCCAGGTGAGCAAAAGGGAACCCCAGGGGGAAGAAGGGCGGCAGGCCCCATGGGTGGGTGGAGGGGGCCAGCAGGAGCTGTAGTAACCCCTATTGCACTACCCGTAACAGGACATGCCCACCACCATGACTACCACATCCACAGGGCAGGCCCCATGCTGTCAAGCTGGTCAGCCCCACACACACGGGTCCCAAAAGGGGGAGCCCTGTTCCAGGCAGGAGATCAGGGACTTCATACAAGTGTGGGGGACTGAAAGGGTCCAGCATGACCTGGTGCGCAGCTATAAGACCAGACAGGTCTATGAAGCCATCGCCCAGGAGATGCAGCGGCAGGGGTACAATAAGGATGTCACCCAGTCTTTGCAGCAGGCAAAGGACTTGAGGTCCATATATAAACATATCAAGAACAATAATCTCAAGTCCGGCCAGGCCATGTGCACAGCCGAGTTCCAGGAGGAGCGGGACAAGTTCCTCTGCATGGATGGGGACATTGTGGCCTCCCGCACACATGGCAGTGTCTTCGCCAGGCGCAGGTGCAGGGCCACCATGCAGCCCCCCCGACAGACCCCACAGAGCAGGGGGGGAAGTGGCCCCGGTGAGGCCAGCCAGGAAGCGGGAGGGGACAGCTCCATCCCACAGGGGGAGGAGGTGCCCCAGGGATCCAAGCACCGAACCACTGCGCACGCCCCCAAGACCCATAGGTCAACCTGCCACAGGGACAGGGGGCATGTGCAGAGCCAGCGGAGACCTGGGATGGCTCCCAGGAAGCAGAGGAACTGGATTCAGGTATGCGCGCCCCAGCGGGGCCGGGGAGGTGGGTCGGTTGGGGAACGGTCTGGACGGAGGTGCAGCGGCCTGGGCCAGGAGCTGGCAAACACTTACGGTAACCCATCCCATTGCAGCACAAGGCAACCTGGAGGTGCACGAGGTGGAGGTTGCAGTGGAGGAGGAGTACGAGGGGGGCCAGGCAGCTCCCCCCCACCAGGTGGGTGAATCTCCATGGTGGGGCACATGGGCCAAGAGGCCACGGGGGGGCAGGTGCGGTGGGGGGGGTTCTACAGTGGGGGCAGGGCACATGGGGGCCTGCAACCATCAACTGGCAGGGCCCACCAAGGACTGGCTGGAGGGGGGCAAGCGGGAGTGGCTGGAGGGCCCACAGCGGCTCCCATGGCACACCCAACCATCAAGGGCCCCTCTTGTGGCGATTGACAGCTGGAGGGGCATGCCATGACAGGGCAAGGCCAGGGAACTCCATGGGGGGGCAGAGGGGAGCCTCCGCACTATGGGGGCCGCCCCACCAGGCACCCCAGGGTCCAGCGCTGGCGGGCAGTGGGGCACACAGGCCGGAAGCCTTAATGTTGAGTCCAAACTCCCGTTCATAGACTAGGTGCCCACTTGAGCAAGATGAGCAGCTGCCGGCAGTGTGGAGCGGAACCGGGAGATGCGGGCCAGGAACTGGCACCGGAGGGAGGACCTTGGCAGGGAGCTGCTGGTGGAATTGCAATGGTTAGCCGAGGTGCACTCCTGGGAGCTCGCGCTCACAAGGGAGCTTATAAGAGAGGAGGGGATCAGAGGGGAGGGGGAAAGAGACCGGGAGATCCTGGCTGCCATTATGACCCGGTCCCACACTGAGCACCTCTGGGACAGGCACCAGGCTGCTGCCCTCCAATGCAAGCAGTGGTGCGCCTGTGACGGGCTGGAGGGTCAGGCTGCATGGCTCATGGACCTCATGGGGGAGGCCATGGAGGCCCTGCGGCATGACGCCAGTGTGACAGGCCACGCCAAGCTGCGGAAGGAGGGCTGGCAGCCAACCAACACCATGGCAGCTTCCCTCTGGTGCAGGTGGCCCCCCCTGCACCTCGGCCACCCGTGGTTCCCCAAGCAGCAGCCCTACCTGGTCCTGGTCCATGGGGTCTCCCTCCCCCACATGGGCAACTGGACCCACTTGCAGGGCTGCCCTTCCAGCCCACACACCCTGTGGGCCTGCCCCTACTGCCACCCCAACCCCTCCACCGGTTGGCAACGCCCCCACCCCAAGACCATGCACCCCAGGATGAGCAACCACCCATGGTGACTGCTCCACCCCCACAGGTAAGGCCGGAGCACCCCAGGCCCCTGGGGGTTTTGGGGTGCAACACTGGGGGCGGGCCCTACTGGGAATCCGGGGAACCATGCGAAGTTGGACCCCGGTAGGGAACTCATTGTTGAACCCACTCCGAGCACACGTACTACACAGGATGGGGAACAACGGCCATTGCCAGAGGCATGTGTACCTGCTCGTTGCCGCAGTACTTGATTGGGCAGGTGCCGTGATACCATGGGTGGGCTGTCCCAGGGGGGCACCTTCAGGGAGCACCCTATGGCACATGCCATGCTCATGTGGGGAGTAGGGGGCTCCCTGGATGCCTATGGGCACCCAATTGCCCGTGCCCCAACAAGGGACAGAGGTGAGTGCACATGAGGATCCCTTACCCCATTCCTGTTCTTCCAAGCAGGGACCAACAGTGGAGGCTGGTGTGGAGTAGCCAGTAGAAGACAGGGAGGCCAGACTGTCCTCTTGGAGCGTACTGCGGTCAGTTGCAGCCAGGACACGCCGACCAGCGAGCCCCAGTGGTGCGGCCAAGAGCGGGAGAGGGCGCCCCAGATGTTAACCCCTACCCCCTTCCATTGTTCATTTCCCCTCCAATAAAGGTGTTGTACCTATACCTTGCTGTTGCTTCCTCTGTCCGGGGACATGGGGGGGAGGGTTGTGCAGCATGTAGGGGGGTACCGGCAGGTTGGGGGCTCTGTGCACTCCCTGCCCAGCCAACGAAGCCGGGGGCTAAACCAGCGATGCCTCATGCAGCTGAGGTGGCAGGAACAGATGTGCACTGGACCTGCTCATGGTTTGTGTTGTCCGGCAGGCCTGTGCAGGGCCCATGCAACCCACAGCCGACAGTGAGGGGAGGGTGCTCGCCACTGGGCAACCCACAGGACCCGTTCCCTGGACCCCCTAGGACACACATGGAATTAAGGGCCTGATGTAGGTAACGGGTAGGGTCCAGCTGTTTTGAAGGGGGTCAAATGCCTACAGACATGGGTGTGGGTCCAGCGCTGCCCAGCGTTTGGCTGCCTGGGCAGCAATGCGGTGGCAGATGGTGTCCCTGTTCCCCTCAGAGCTGTGAGGGACCGCCCCTCCCTGGGCACATTGATACGGGGGCACTGGCTCGGTCCTATGCACTGGTGCAGGGACACCGCAGAGCCCAGCAGGGCGTGGTGTCAGACAGACGCCCGCCTTGCACATTGCATGAGTGCTGCCCTCCTGAAGTTTGTTGCCCTCCGCTGCCGTGCCCCCAGGAGGATGGACCGGTGACCCTGCAGGCCGAGTGGGATAATCTGCTGGAACAGCATGCGCAGCAGCAGGAGGTCCATGCCCAGGACGTGCAGCACTGTGGCCCTGGGCTGTGGGTCCTTGTCCCCTGGCAGCATGGTTCTGCTGCTTCCCACTCCCTGCCACACTCCGCTGGCACGTGCCATGAGCGCTGTGCACTCCACTATCTGGCCTGTGCCCACGGCCCACTCTCCCCTGGTATCATGGGAGCTCCTCCGTGTGCACTCAGCCTGGGATCGCCGTTCTCTGTGTGCTGCACGGTCCCGTGCTATAGCCCCTCTGCCCCATGCCCGACCGGCCTCAGCATGTCCCTTATGTACTGTGTAGGCCAGTGGGGCCAGGGCAGCGGTTGGTGCTGTGCAGGGGGTGTGCTGGGGCAGAAAGCGGGTGCCGGGTCCGGCTGAGTATCCCCACAAGCGGGCAGTCACATGCCCGCTTGCGGGGGATGGGACCGCACGCACCCCAGGGTACCCCTGCCTCCGCAACCACACTACAGTCCGCCCAGCCTCGGTCCACCTTTGCAAGCTGCAGCAGTGCGCGCTGTGGATACAGTGCCTGGCTCAGCTCCATGCCCTGGTGCAGTGCCCAGCCGTCACCCCCTTTCATATCTTGGCTCCTGTGCTGCATCCCTTTTGTCCTGTGCGTGGGATGCAGCACCCTGTCCACAGCAGGCCTGCCTATCTCTGGCATGCAAGGCCGCCTGTGGGCAAGGGTATCCACTTGGTCTGTGCTCGTCCCAATTGTGTCAGCCCTCCATCTCCTGCCTGTTGCTTCACCCACTGCTGCCATGGCCGGTTATTCTGCAGGGCCCTCAGCTGGGGATGTTGGGGAGGGTTGGTCTCCCTGTGCAGACATGCTGTTGGCAGCCCTCTGGCTGAACTCTGATGTGCAGCTGTTGGTGGGCGACCCCCTGTCGGTGGGGGATGGCTTCCAGCTCCTGTCGTGGTACATGTGGATGATAGGTTACTAGGTCGGGGCCTCGGCATGCCAGGCCTGTTCTCTCGAGCTTGCCTTCACTCCCCTGTGCCAGCTTCCTTGGGGGCACCTGCCCGCCGTTGTCGTGCTGTGGACCGCTGTGGAGGTAACGGCAGCTTGCCTGCTGATGGAGCTACCCGGGTACGGCCTCGCTTTGCTGTCAGGGGGCCCCCCTGTTGCTGCCCTATACACCGGCAGCCTCCTGTATGCACACGGCATCCCGCACGCACCCTCGGACTTGAGGGCCATTCTGTGGGACCTGGGCTTGCTGGCCCCTGATGTTGGTGGGCTGCTCCGGACCGGGGGCCCCTTCACTGCGGGGCTCGCCACCCTTCAATTGCTGAGGGACCTTCCAGCTGTGCAGGCTGCGGCCACAGATGCGGATCCGCTCCTTCCGCGCTACCTGGTGGATGCTCATAGGTGCTCCCGAGGCTTCCGAATGGGCCTCTTCACCTGGGAGGGTCTAGCGCTGGAGCGCTCACTGGACCATCCATGAGCAGCCCCTCGCCACCACCCCAGTGCCCAGGACGGTGCATTGCCGCCCCCCCCATGCCTCCGATCGGGCTGTGCACTGCCATCTGCATCACTGCTGGCTGCTGCCTGGAGTCCCTGGACCCCATTGCCCTCTGTGTGACTGCTGCCCCTTCCCGCTGGGGCTGCCCAGGTGCCCTCACCCTGCCCTTTGTGACAGCTCCTGTGCCCTCCTGTTGTGCCTCTCTTGCCCAGCCATGGGTGCTCCTGCGCCCCCCTGCTCTGTCTCTCTGTGCTTGGGGGCCCACTTTCCCCCAGCACCAATAAAATGCTGTTATGTGAGGTTCTGTCCTGCCTTGCCTCTGTTGCTGCTGTGGTGGCTGGGTGCCCCTTCCCCTTTGGTGGCCCTCCTGCCCCATTTGTGTGGTTGTGTGCAGGGTGTGTGCTTGGGGTATACTGGTGGGCTCTGACCCTGTGGGGTGGGCGCCATCTGTGAGGTATGTGTTCCCCTGGCTGCTTCCCTGCTGGGTGCTGCTGCCTGGGGTTGCTCCTGGGGTGGTATTGGTGGTGGGTGGTCAGCCAGGCACCCCCTGGCCTCGTCCGTGCATTGGTGTGGCCCTGCTCCTCTACTCCACTCCCCTCTGCTGTCGCCCCCTGTTGGTGCGGGCCGTCTGTGGTGGTGGCAATGGATGGGCAGCGGCACCATGGGCGCTGGGCGGCTGAGCGTGAGTAGGGGTTGCTGTGGATCTGGCCTTTGGCCTGACCGATCCCCCTTCATGCAGGGGCTGGGGTGCTCCTCAGGGGGGTGGCTGGCAATGTGTGGGGTGTGCCCCTGGTGCTGTTGCTGCCCCCGGTCCTCCCAGGGCCCATTGGTATGTGTGTTTCCTATGGCCCTGTCCCTTCTCTCCTGCAGCTACTGTAGTCGTGCTGTTGGTGATCCTGTGCCTGGGAACGATGGTCCTGCAGCTGGTGGCGTGGGACATGCGGGCGGCGGGGCAGCTGTTCAATGGCATCCCTGAGTGTGTTGGCTGTTTGCTGAGCCTTGTGACTGTGTCCCTCTGTAGGGGGTTCTGTTCCTTGGTGCCCGGGGCTGGCTCTGATGGCTGTCTCCTCTCCCTCTGTCCCATACGGTGGAAGCCATGATCTCTGAGCAGACCTGGGAGCAGGGGGAGTTGTTGGAGCTCCTCCTGCACGTCCTGGAGCAGCTGCACCGGCTGGACCGCGCGCAGGCTGAGCGCTGGCGCCAGGTGTGGGGTCGCTGGCCCTATTGACGGGGTGTTGTCCCGGGCCTGTCACTGCTGGCACCGTCCCCCCTTCTGCTGTCCCATCCCCCTCCCTGCCCTGTGGTTGTTGCCCCCTGTTGCTGGTTCCCAATTCGATTAAAGGCTTTTGTGTTCCTTCCTGGTGTGTCTGTGTTTCAGGATCAGGCATTGCTGGAGGCACTGGTGGGGTAGCCGGAGGCACTGCAGGCTCCCCGGCAGGGAAGGGCAAGGGACGCAGAAGACAGAGACAGTAGCGCAGGGGCATTCCCAACCAACGCAGGGAACGCCACCAGCATGCAACACAGCTGGAAGCAGAGAGGCAGGGCATGCAGAAGCGCCGCGGCACTCAGAGCATCTGCGACGGAGGGCAGAGGCAGCCTCAGCAGCATTTAAGGAGAGTCAGTGTCTCATGGGCAGTGCCGGTGCTCAGCATCACTGTGAGACTGGCCCCCAGCATTGTTCTTGTGGAGTGAAGCAGAGCGAAGGAAGAGTGTGGGTGTGAGAGGTGGTGTACAAGTGAGTTGAGTGCGTGAGTAAGAGTGTGGTGAATCTAGTGGGAGTGAAGGTGGGAGCGGGTGAGGTGTGTGGGTGCATGAAAGGGCGTGGTGGGCACAGTTCCCCCTTCCCCTACTGTGTGGGACCCTTCCCTGTCTGACGTTTGGCCCCCTCCCATTCCTCCCCAGTAATCCTTGGTATTCTTCCCCTCCATTCCTCACCTCCCAGCACGTCCTTGCTGTCCCTGACCCCCATATTCCCCCAGTCACTGTGTGTGTTGTCCTTGGAGGGTGTGGTGGGGGTTAGGTGCTGTGATTACAGCTGGAGTGCTCAAGTGGGGGCTTTGCTCAGGGCCTTGCTGTCTCCCCCCCAATGATGATATAGGCCGCGTCTCTCCTGGAGAGGTTTGGGCCCTATAAGAACCTGAGGGGTGTTTTTCCTCCTAAGACGGAGCTTGCCCCCACTGGAGACAGGGCTAGTGTCGTGGGTAGTAGGAAGCTGTTCTGCCAGGCCCCATTTCCCATTCCCACTCCCCCATCCTAACAGTATCACCGGCCCATAAATGGATCTGGCAGCACAAATGGAGGAGATGGCCACGGCAATTAAAGCCCTGGCCATGGAAATAAAGGATATTCGTGACACCAAGCCCAGGGGGTGGCACAGGGGTTGGGAGCAGAGGCACCACCCTTGGTGCCTGACCCGCCCGAGGCAAGAAACCTACAGGCCCTGGGTGGTAGAGAACCTAAGCACCCCCCAATAATGAAGTTTAGTGGGGATTGAAAACAGTTCCAGGGGTTCATAGCTTTGTGCAAACTGGCATTCCAAGTCCAACCCCGCACCTACCCTACTGATGAAACCAAGGTGGCCTTTATTGTGGGGCACTTGGAGGGGTTAGCCCTTGATTGGGCCACCCCTTTGTTAGTCAAAGAAAGCCCCCTTCAAAAGGATTATAATGGGTTTTTGTGTGAATTTCAATTCCTTTTTATTATTATTATTATTATTATTATTATTATTATTATTAACAAACATTTATATAGTGCCAGCAGTGTACCTGGCACTTTACAAAGTAATAAAATAGACAGGGTCCCTGCCCCTAGGGCTTACAATCTGAGAGACAGGAGCTGGGGGAGAGACTTAGGAAGGGGAACAGAGGGAGAGACA
>QEPC01015466.1:1510431-1526695 GCA_003113815.1 Sphenodon punctatus | reverse complement strand
TTGGTGTGGCCCTGCTCCTCTACTCCACTCCCCTCTGCTGTCGCCCCCTGTTGGTGCGGGCCGTCTGTGGTGGTGGCAATGGATGGGCAGCGGCACCATGGGCGCTGGGCGGCTGAGCGTGAGTAGGGGTTGCTGTGGATCTGGCCTTTGGCCTGACCGATCCCCCTTCATGCAGGGGCTGGGGTGCTCCTCAGGGGGGTGGCTGGCAATGTGTGGGGTGTGCCCCTGGTGCTGTTGCTGCCCCCGGTCCTCCCAGGGCCCATTGGTATGTGTGTTTCCTATGGCCCTGTCCCTTCTCTCCTGCAGCTACTGTAGTCGTGCTGTTGGTGATCCTGTGCCTGGGAACGATGGTCCTGCAGCTGGTGGCGTGGGACATGCGGGCGGCGGGGCAGCTGTTCAATGGCATCCCTGAGTGTGTTGGCTGTTTGCTGAGCCTTGTGACTGTGTCCCTCTGTAGGGGGTTCTGTTCCTTGGTGCCCGGGGCTGGCTCTGATGGCTGTCTCCTCTCCCTCTGTCCCATACGGTGGAAGCCATGATCTCTGAGCAGACCTGGGAGCAGGGGGAGTTGTTGGAGCTCCTCCTGCACGTCCTGGAGCAGCTGCACCGGCTGGACCGCGCGCAGGCTGAGCGCTGGCGCCAGGTGTGGGGTCGCTGGCCCTATTGACGGGGTGTTGTCCCGGGCCTGTCACTGCTGGCACCGTCCCCCCTTCTGCTGTCCCATCCCCCTCCCTGCCCTGTGGTTGTTGCCCCCTGTTGCTGGTTCCCAATTCGATTAAAGGCTTTTGTGTTCCTTCCTGGTGTGTCTGTGTTTCAGGATCAGGCATTGCTGGAGGCACTGGTGGGGTAGCCGGAGGCACTGCAGGCTCCCCGGCAGGGAAGGGCAAGGGACGCAGAAGACAGAGACAGTAGCGCAGGGGCATTCCCAACCAACGCAGGGAACGCCACCAGCATGCAACACAGCTGGAAGCAGAGAGGCAGGGCATGCAGAAGCGCCGCGGCACTCAGAGCATCTGCGACGGAGGGCAGAGGCAGCCTCAGCAGCATTTAAGGAGAGTCAGTGTCTCATGGGCAGTGCCGGTGCTCAGCATCACTGTGAGACTGGCCCCCAGCATTGTTCTTGTGGAGTGAAGCAGAGCGAAGGAAGAGTGTGGGTGTGAGAGGTGGTGTACAAGTGAGTTGAGTGCGTGAGTAAGAGTGTGGTGAATCTAGTGGGAGTGAAGGTGGGAGCGGGTGAGGTGTGTGGGTGCATGAAAGGGCGTGGTGGGCACAGTTCCCCCTTCCCCTACTGTGTGGGACCCTTCCCTGTCTGACGTTTGGCCCCCTCCCATTCCTCCCCAGTAATCCTTGGTATTCTTCCCCTCCATTCCTCACCTCCCAGCACGTCCTTGCTGTCCCTGACCCCCATATTCCCCCAGTCACTGTGTGTGTTGTCCTTGGAGGGTGTGGTGGGGGTTAGGTGCTGTGATTACAGCTGGAGTGCTCAAGTGGGGGCTTTGCTCAGGGCCTTGCTGTCTCCCCCCCAATGATGATATAGGCCGCGTCTCTCCTGGAGAGGTTTGGGCCCTATAAGAACCTGAGGGGTGTTTTTCCTCCTAAGACGGAGCTTGCCCCCACTGGAGACAGGGCTAGTGTCGTGGGTAGTAGGAAGCTGTTCTGCCAGGCCCCATTTCCCATTCCCACTCCCCCATCCTAACAGTATCACCGGCCCATAAATGGATCTGGCAGCACAAATGGAGGAGATGGCCACGGCAATTAAAGCCCTGGCCATGGAAATAAAGGATATTCGTGACACCAAGCCCAGGGGGTGGCACAGGGGTTGGGAGCAGAGGCACCACCCTTGGTGCCTGACCCGCCCGAGGCAAGAAACCTACAGGCCCTGGGTGGTAGAGAACCTAAGCACCCCCCAATAATGAAGTTTAGTGGGGATTGAAAACAGTTCCAGGGGTTCATAGCTTTGTGCAAACTGGCATTCCAAGTCCAACCCCGCACCTACCCTACTGATGAAACCAAGGTGGCCTTTATTGTGGGGCACTTGGAGGGGTTAGCCCTTGATTGGGCCACCCCTTTGTTAGTCAAAGAAAGCCCCCTTCAAAAGGATTATAATGGGTTTTTGTGTGAATTTCAATTCCTTTTTATTATTATTATTATTATTATTATTATTATTATTATTAACAAACATTTATATAGTGCCAGCAGTGTACCTGGCACTTTACAAAGTAATAAAATAGACAGGGTCCCTGCCCCTAGGGCTTACAATCTGAGAGACAGGAGCTGGGGGAGAGACTTAGGAAGGGGAACAGAGGGAGAGACAAGGGGTCTAACATTCATGAAGATGCGAGGTCTCAAGTGCACGTACTTGGCTTGGTTACGATGAGAATGACAGCAGGCAGGTCCATGTTGCAAGGATAAGGGTAAACCGATCGTAGGTATAGGAATAGTGGCTCAGCAGGATAAAGAGTCAGACAGAGCAGAGCGAAAGAGGTGAGTTTTAAGGAGAGATTTGAAGGTATGAAGGGAGGGGGCAAGGCGGATGTGGACAGGGAGGGAGTTCCAGGCATGGGGGGCAGCAAGTGAGAAGGGACGAAGGCGCTTAGGGGAGCAGGGAAGGCGTGGAAGGGTGAGAGAAGGGACAGAGGAGGAGCGAAGTGCACGGGCTGGAGTATGGAGGGCGATAAGTGCAGAGAGGTAGGGGGGAGCAAGGTTGTGAAGAGCTTTATAGGTGAAGACTAGGAGCTTGTGCAGGATTCGTTCAGGAAGGGGAAGCCAGTGAAGCGAAGAGAGGAGGGGCTGCACATGGTCGAAGCGACTGGCGAGGTAGATGACCCTGGCAGCAGAGTTTTGGACAGAGATGAGGGGAGAAAGGTGAGACCGGGGAAGGCCAGTGAGAAGGAGGTTACAGTAATCGAGGCGAGAGATGACCAGAGCATGAACAAGAGTTTTGGCAGACGAGACAGAGAGAAAAGGGCGAATCTTAGCAATGTTATGGAGGGAGAAGCGACAGGATTTAGCAACAGAGTCAATGTAGGGTTTAAAAGAAAGGGCTGAGTCAAAGATGAAGCCTAGGCTACGGGCTTGGGGGACAGGCAGGATGGTGACTCCATCAATAGTTATT
Source organism: Sphenodon punctatus (assembly GCA_003113815.1). Taxonomy (NCBI): domain Eukaryota; kingdom Metazoa; phylum Chordata; class Lepidosauria; order Sphenodontia; family Sphenodontidae; genus Sphenodon; species Sphenodon punctatus. The sequence continues at coordinate 1,523,583 of QEPC01015466.1, read as the reverse complement.
GACAGTGAGGAAGGAGAGGAAGGATGAGGGGGGAAGATAAGGAGTTCAGTTTTAGCCATGTTGAGTTTGAGTTGACGTTGAGACATCCAGGTAGAGATGTCAGAGAGACAGTTGATGAGACGAGCTTGAACAGAGGGAGAGAGAGAGGGAGTAGAGAGATAGAGTTGAGTGTCATCAGCATAGAGGTGGTATTGGAAGCCATGGGAGGCAATGAGTTTGCCTAAGGATGAGGTATAGATCGAGAAGAGGAGAGGGCCAAGAACAGAGCCTTGAGGAACACCAACTGAGAGGGGGAAGGAGGAGGAGGCGGAGTTGGAGAGAGACACATTAAAGGAGCGGTCAGAGAGGTAGGAGGAGAACCAGTTATGGACAGAGCCACAAAAGCCAAGGGAGTGAAGGGAATCCAGCAAGAGTGAGTGGTCAACAGTATCGAAGGCAGCAGAGAGATCAAGGAGGACAAGAATGGAATAGAGACGTTTAGATTTAGCCACCAGAAGATCGTTGGTGATCTTAGCGAGAGCAGTTTCAGTAGAATGAAGGGGGCGGAAGCCAGATTGGAGGGGGTCAAGGGAGGAGTTGGAGGATAGGAAGTCAAGGCAGCGGGAGTAGACAACACGTTCAAGCAGCTTGGAAGCAAAAGGAAGGAGTGAGACAGGACGATAGCTAGAAGGGTCAGAGGGGTCAAGAGTGGACTTTTTTTGACTATCTGCACTGGGTGAAGGACGCAGAGGCAGCAATTATGACCCTGAAGCAGGGAAAGGGATCCCTGTTGGAGTATGTGACACGGTTTCAGCATTTGGCGGCTGAATTAGACTGGTCTGACAACGTACTAAAAGTCTTGTATCGCAAAGGTCTCAGCGAGGAATTAAAGGACCAATTGGCAATGACAGACGTACCCGCTACATGGGCCAAGTTGGTGAATCTAACATGCCAAATAGATGACCGCTTGATGGAGAGACGGCGGGAGAGACACCAAGAAGGGAGCCGAGTATGGCCCGTACGCCTCCCCAGGAACAACCAAGGGACCGGTGAGAGCCGGAGAACAGACGCCCCCGAGCCAATGCAACTCGGCACCTCTCAGGACCCTCTAACAGCACAAGAGAAATAGAGATGGAGGGCAGGGCGCTTGTGCTTTTACTGCAGGGATCCAGGGCACTTTTCACGAATGTGCCCCCAATGGGGCCTGGCTCTGGGGGCATGAATGTGCCCCCAGAGCGGCGGGGAACGGGAAACGAGAAAGGCTGGGGCAGGCAGGGGGAGTCCCGGTGAAAATAACTACCCCTTCCCTCCTTAACAGCACCCACCCCCAGGCCCCAAAAGACCATTTTTGTGTACTCCTCGCTCTGGAGTTACCCCCGCAATGCACCCTGATAGCCTGGATCCTTATTGATTCTGGAACTTTGTGCGTGAGCCCCTATATCTGTGCCCGGCCGGCTTCCAGATTCAGGGCCGGACGGGTGGGGATCCCCCCTTACTCTCTGGTGCGCCCCCCCGAGGGACAGAGACACCACCCTGCCCTCTTGCAGGGGCGTTCCCGCAGGCCGTGGCCCGTATCTAATGGCCCTCCCGCTCCCCCGAGTGCTCGCCCTCCCTCCCCTGTGTCCCGGCCTCACAGTTCCTGCCACCAGTCAGGGTAGAGGGTGTCTGGGTCGTCCTCGCGCCACGCGCTTCCCCTGCCTGGCTCGCCTGGGCCTCTTTTCAGGGCTTCCTCGCCCCTCGCGCAGGTGCGGCTCGTTCTCTCCCCGCTGGGATGGGCGCCCTCTGATGACGTCCCTTCCCGGGCGTCGGGGCTTTTCTGCGGCGCGCTCCAGCCTCCCGGGGAAACCGGAAGTGCCACGGCTTCCCCCTTGGCAGCGTCCCGGTGGGGCCTTGGGCTCCTTGGCTTCCTGGCCTCCGCCCTCTCCTCCGCGCCTCCCGAAAGCACCAGTGACACTGCCGGCGGTGGGTCCGCTCCTTCCGCCTCCCGGGGGTCGCCGGGCTCTTCCTCCGGTTCCGGCGCCTCGCCCAGGCTGGGCCCGTCACACACACCCACCTTCAAAACATGGCGTCCGGGGGGAAGGGTCCTTGGTGCCGATTCACCCTGCCGAGACAAAAAGTCCGCATTAGCATGTAAGCGTCCTGCCCTATGGTGTACGGTGAAGCTATAGGGCTGTAACGCTAGGTACCAGCGCATCAGGTGGGCGTTTGTATCCTTCATGGCGGTCAGCCACTGCAACGGGGCATGATCCGTGACGAGGCTGAAGTCCCCCCCCCACCAGATAGTAGCATAAGGCACTGACCGCCCAGCGCATGGCTAGAGCCTCTTTTTCAATGGTGGCGAATAGCTGTTCACGGGCTTCCAACTTCCTACTGATGTAGGTGATGGGGTGTTCTTCGTCCTCCACCATCTGGGAAAGCACTGCCCCTAACCCGACATCTGAGGCATCGGTGTGTACGATGAAGGGGCGGCCGAAATCGGGCGTGTGAAGCACGGGGGCGGTACAGAGTCAGTTTTTTAGCCGCTGGAAGGCCTGCCGGAGGTCATCGGTCCACGCGATGGGCCCGGTTTGGCATTTCCTGGTGAGGTCCGTTAATGGGGCCGCTATTGTGGCAAAGTGGGGTACGTGTTTTCGATAGTATCCGGCCAGCCCCAGGAACTGCTGCACTTGCCTCTTGGATTGGGGTGGAGGCCAGTCTCGGACGGCGCGTATCTTGTCCCAGAGTGGCCGGATCCTTCCTTGGCCCACCTGATACCCCAGATATACCACCTCCCTCAATCCTAACCGACACTTCCGTGGGTTCGCAGTAAGCCCGGCCTGAGCTAAGGCAGCGGCTATTTCGTGTAGGTGAGTCAGGTGTTCCGCCCACGAGTGGCTGAACACCATGATGTCATCGATGTAGGCGGCAGCGTACTCTCGATGGGGCCCCAAAACCGTATCCATCAGTCTCTGGAATGTGGCCGCCGCCCCGTGTAGGCCGAACGGCATCCTTACAAATTGGAAAAGGCCTCGGGGGGTCGCGAAATCTGTTTTCTCCTGGGCCCGGGCCGTCAGGGGGATTTGCCAGTAGCCTTTGGTGAGGTCCAGTGTTGACAAGTAGTGGGCCGTCCCCAGCTGCTCTAGGATCACGTCTATGCACGGCATCGGGTAGGCGTCAAATTGGGATATCGCGTTAACCCTCTTAAAGTCTATACAGAAGCGGGTCGAGCCGTCCGGTTTGGCCACCAACACCGGTTGACTTCGCCACGGACTGGTGGATTCTGGGATCACCCCTAGCTCCAACATCGCTTCTACCTCCTGGTCAATTACCTTAATGGTGAGGGTGTCTCTGGGGGGCTTCCCTTACCACCCTCCCTGGTTCTGTCCAGATGTCATGGTAGACGGCATGGGTGTGTCCCGGGGTGGATGTGAACATGTGCGCAAAGGATCTCAATAAGCTGTCCAGTTGATCCCGTTGGGTAGGGGATAAGTCGTCCCCCCGGTGTACGTCGGGGACCCTGGCTCCCCCGGGGCTCACGGGGAGTGCTTCCGCCGCCGTCTCGGTGGCCATGGCCTCCTGGCCTCCCGCCTCCCGGTCGGTCCACTCCTTAAGTAGATTAACATGGTAGGTCTGTAATTCGGGCCGCCGCCCGGGTTGCCTCACCACCTAATCCACCTCGCTGCTTTGCTTAACTATTTCGAAGGGTCCTTGCCAGGTGGCCAACAGCTTCGACTCGCTGGTTGGCAAGAGAACTAACACCCGTTGTCCGGGTTGCAGCCGCCTCACACGGGCCTTCTGGTCGTAGTAGGCCTTTTGTTTCTGCTGGGCCTCTAATCCATGGCACCCCGCCCACTCCCATATCTTCTTCAGTCTCTCCCTCATCTTGGCCACATACTGGATCACATTGTCCCGGGGATTCTGAGACTCCTCCCACCCCTCCTTAGCTAGATCCAACAACCCCCGGGGCTGCCGCCCATACAATAGCTCAAACGGGGAAAAACCTAAGGAGGCCTGGGGTACCTCACGGTATGCGAAGAGGAGGGCGGGTAGCAGAGTGGCCCAGGCCCGCGGTTCCTCTCTCACGAACCTTCTTAACATATTTTTCAACGTTTGGTTGAACCTCTCGACCAACCCGTCCATTTGCGGGTGGTACACGGAGGTCCTCAACTGCTTAATGTGCAACACTCGACATACCTGCCTCATGACTTTTCCCATAAAGTTCGTCCCCTGATCGGTAAGCAGGGCCTGGGGGAACCCCACCCTGGCAAAGATCTTTATCAGCTTGCGGGCTATTACGGGAGCCTTGGTGGATCGCAGGGCCACCGCCTCGGGGTACCTAGTGGCATAATCCACTAGGACCAAGAGATACCGATGACCCTCGGCCGACCTCTCTAATGGCCCCACGATGTCCATCCCTACCCGTTCAAAGGGCACTCCCACTAACGGGAGGGGGACCAATGGTGCCGGGGCCACCTTCCTACGGGAGGTCACCTGGCAGTCCGGACAGGACGCGCAGTACCTCCGGACCCCTTCCCGGATCCCAGGCCAATAGAACCATCCAGTCAGCCTTTCCCAGGTTTTCTCCACCCCCAGGTGCCCTCCACAGGGAACTTCGTGGGCTAGTCGCAGCAGGTCCTGCTGCACCGGCCCCGGCGCTACCAGTTGATGGACCTCCCCCCCTGGGCATCCTGGGCCACCCGATACAACCTGTCCTCCCTCAACTCGAAATACGGGTACCCCCCCGGGTCTCCTAGATGACGGGGCTGCCCGTTGACTACCCTCATCTGCTCATACGCGTGCTGCAACCGAGGGTCGTTTCTTTGAGCGTGCACAAAATCAAAGTCTCTTCCCCAGTGGGGGAGGTCCCCCAATGGGGTTGCTGGTCGGGTTGGGGTCTCCCCGGCTATCTCTACGCCGGCCTCGTTGGTTTCATCCCCTAGGAGCCCGGGGGAACTGGGCAGTAACGTGGCCAGGGACCCCCAGTCTCGCCCCAGGATCATGGGGTGGGCCAGCCCGGGTACCACCCCCACCGTGAGGGTGGCTCGACTGCCCTGAACCCACAGGCGAACCTCACACGAGGCGTAGGGTCGCACCTCCCCGTGGATGCATCTAATGAGCACCTGGGGCCCCTGGGCCCGCGGCAGCCCCTGAAGTCCTTCCCTCACTAAGGTTTTCCCGCACCCGGCATCTACCAGGGCCTGATACTCATTCTGCCCCAGCCAGACTGATATCAGGGGTTTGGCCTGTCGGCCCGAGTCTCCTTGCCATTCCCCTAGCTACCCCTCCGCGAATGTACAATCCATCAAGGGGCATTCCCGCTTGAAGTGCCTGGGCTTCCCACACTGGAAGCACACCCTCCCACCGGGGTTACCCCCCCCTTCCCGCCCTAAGGGGGGGTCCCCCGGGGCCCCCGGAACTAGCGAGTGGTCCCCCTGGGGCCCCTGCCCCGAGGGTCCGGGTCTCCTGGCCCTCTCCCTGGCTCCAACCCCCTCACGGTACCTCCTCCCTCAGGCTGCTTATGCCTCGGCCGATGCCCCTACCTTCCCTGGGCCCCCCGGCCACCCTGGGGTACCTCCTGGGGCCCCTGCCCCGAGGGTCCGGGTCTCCCGGCCCTCTCCCTGGCTCCAACCCCCTCGCGGTACCTCCTCCCTCAGGCTGCTTATGCCTCGGCCGATGCCCCTACCTTCCCTGGGCCCCCCGGCCACCCTGGGGTACCTATCCTCCCTTGCGGCCTGCTTGGGTCCTTCGCGGCCTATCCACCCCCCACTCCCTTCAAAGGCCTCATAGTTTTCCATCAACTGTACCGCAGTCTCCAGTGTGGTCGGTTTATGCCGAGCCACCCACGCCCTTCCCCCCGGGGGCAGAATAGACACAAATTGCTCCATTAGGACCAATTTGTCTACTTCTGCGGAGGGTCGTTGCCGCGGTTTTAGCCACCGCAACCCATAGGTGCGCAGCCTCTGCGCGACCGCCTGGGGCGAGGAGCCGGGGGAGTATTTCTCTGCCCGGAACCTCCAGCGGTACGTCTCCTCGGAGATGTCTAAGCCTCCTAATATGGCCTCCCTTACCCTCTTATAATCCACGGCCTCTCCCGGGTCTAGCCTGTCATACACCGCCTGGGCGGGTCCGGATAGGCACGGGGCCAGGATGATGGCCCATTGGACCTCAGGCCATCGGACGGCCGTCGCCACCCGCTCAAAGGTGTTTAAAAACACCTCAGGGTCATCGGCCGGGCCCATTTTCATCAGGCGTACGGGTGGTCCCTTGGCTCCCTCGCCCCCGGTGCTATTAGCCGTGAGGGCGGTCAAGGCAGGGGTTAGCAGGGCCGCCACTTTCTCGGCCATCTGGGCCTGGCTATGCACTTGTGTGCTAGCCAGGTCTGTGGTCAGTTGCTGCAAAAAACCCCGCTGTTGGTCTAGCTGGGCGTTCTGGGTGTCCATCACCCATTTTAGGAGCACCTCAGGCTCCATCCTGTCCCGGGCCGGGTAGGCCCGAGGTGAAGGGCCCCTGAGCTGGTGAGAGGAGGGAGACGAGCCCTGCCCCTTGTGGAAGATCCTGTCAACTACGCCAGTTGTGCGTGACCCCCTATATCTGTGCCCGGCTGGCTTCCAGATTCGGGGCCAGCCGGGTGGGGATCCCCCCTTACTCTGCGGTGCACCCCCCCGAGGGACAGGGACACCACCCTGCCCTCTTGCAGGGGTGTTCCCGCAGGCTGTGGCCCATATCTAATGGCCCTCCCGCTCCCCCGAGTGCTCGCCCTCCCTTCCCCGTGTCCCGGCCTCACAGTTCCTGCCACCAGTCAGGGTAGAGGGTGTCTGGGTTGTCCTCTCGCCACGCGCTTCCCCTGCCTGGCTCACCTGGGCCTCTTTTCAGGGCTTCCTCGCCCCTCGCGCAGGTGCGGCTCGTTTTCTCCCCGCTGGGATGGGCGACCTCTGATGACGTCCCTTCCTGGGCGTCGGGGCTTGTCTGCGGCATGCTCCAGCCTCCCGGGGAAACCGGAAGTGCTGCGGCTTCCCCCTTGGCGGCGTCCCGGCGGGGCCTTGTGCTCCGTGGCTTCCTGGCCTCCGCCCCCTCCTCCGCGCCTCCTGGCAGCACCAGTGACACTGCCGGTGGTGGGTCCGCTCCTTCCGCCTCCCGGGGGTCGCCGGGCTCTTCCTCCAGTTCTGGCGCCTCACCCGGGCCGGGCCCGTCACAAGCTTCCAGAAACTTTATTGACGAAGTCTTAGTGCAACAGCATCACGTTCCCCTGCGGGCAAAAAGTCAACCTGAGACTGTCTATTCAATAGATGGTTCACTCCTACGGTCCGGGCCCGTGTGTCATTGCACGGCCATACTACAGGTCACCATCGGGAACCACCGGGAAGAGCTTTGCTTTGATGTAGACCATACGCCCGCCTTCCCTGTGGTCCTTGGCATTCCCTGGCTACAACTACATAACCCTTCTATTGATTGGCAACAGGGGTGCCTCGTGTTCAATGCACCGTCTTGTAGTCCACATTGTCAACAAATGCCCGGGGCTCAACGTGGCCCCAAGGTGGTGGGCTCAGTAAGCCCTACGCCTCCGGCCCTGCCCCGGGAGTATATAGAACTGAAGGAGGCATTCCGGGAGCAGGATGCATTGGAACTACGGCCCCACAGAAGTTATGATTGTCCTATTGAACTCCTTCCACGTACCTCCCCGCCATACGGGAGGATCTATGCATTGTCAGGCCCCGAGTTGCAAACGCATAAAAACTATATCGAAGATAACCTGGCAAAAGGTTTTATTTGACCATCTACATCCCCCGCAGGAGCACCTTTATTTTTTGTCCCTAAAAAGGACGGGGGCTTACGTCCATGTATCGACTACCGGGGGCTAAATGCCATCACCGTAAAGAATCGATATCCCCTGCCACTGATTCCTGAATTGCTGGATAAATTACAAGGAGTGTCCATCTTTACGAAGTTGGATTTACGAGGGGTGTATAATCGCCTAAGGATTCGCACCGGCGATGAATGGAAGACGGCCTTTCGTACCAGATATGGACTTTTTGAATACCTTGTAATGCCGTATGGCCTTGCAAATGCGCCGGCAACCTTCCAGCACCTGATAAACGATATCTTTCGAGACATCCTGGACATATATGTAGTCGCATATCTAGATGATATCCTTGTGTTCTCCCAGACCCTTGAGGAACATGTCCAACATGTGCGCACGGTGCTAACACGCCTTATCCACAATCATCTCTATTGCAAAATAGACAAGTGTGCATTTTACCAACAGGTTGTCCCCTTTTTAGGGTTCATTGTGTCCCCTCAAGGGATTAGTATGGACCCCGAAAAGGTCCGTGTGATTGTAGCTTGGCCACCACCGTTGGCAGTCAAACCCCTACAACGGTTTTTGGGGAGCGCAAACTACTATCATCAATATATTCCCCAATATGCACACTTGACGGCTCCCCTAACCAAGTTGTTAAAAAAGGGAGAGATATACCACTGGCACACAGACCAACAGCACGCTTTTGAAGAGATTAAAAACGCATTCGCGAAGGCTCCTATATTACAGCACCCCGATTTTTCCCTGCCCTTTATTGTAGAGACTGACGCGTCTAGCGTGGCACTAGGTGCAGTCCTGTCCCAGCAACCGCGGGGCGGAAGTATTCCCTTGCCCTGTGCCTTTTTCTCCAGGCAGCTCACTGCGGCAGAACAAAATTATACCATTCTGGACCGAGAATTGCTAGCCATAAAAGAAGCCTTTGAGAATTGGCGACAATATTTGGAAGGTGCAGTCCATCCAGTCCATGTGCTTACCAATCATAAAAACCTTGTATATTTACAGACGGCCCGAATAATGAATGCCCAACACGCCCGATGGGCTCTTTTCTTTGCTCGTTTTTTATTTCAGGTATCCTATCGACCGGGCAAGAGTAACGTCATCACTGACGCCTTATCTCGGTATCAGGAAACGTCACCAGAACCCGCACGCCAGGGGGAACAGGTGTGGGTCACGAAGGTTTTCGCTGCTACAGGTATGACTTTAAAACAATTTCAACTACTTACGCAAAAAGACGCCTCGCTTTTGCATGCTCCACCATCCCCCTTGGCCAGGGGGCTCCACACCCACCAGGCCTCCATGATGGTTCCCTCAGCCGCATGGCAAGAGGTACTTAGAGCCCACCACGATGCGCCCCTTGCCGGACACCCCGGGCAGCAACGCACCCTACGACTAATACAGTGGCATTTTTGGTGGCCCACCATGAAAAAAGATATACAGATGTATTTTTGAGGGTGCACGATGTGCGGGTTGACTAAGACACCGTGCGCTGGCCCCCTGGGACTGCTGCAGTTAGCTCCTTTGCCACAAGGACCCTGACAACGCATTAATATGAATTTCATTGTAGAACTTCCTCCCGCAAAGGGTAATACCGTGATACTAGTAGTCGTAGACCAATTTACTAAAATGGCACATTTTATTCCTTGCAGGAAGTTACCCACTGCACCCCAAACGGCGATGCTTGTCTTACAGAATGTCGTCAGGCTTCATGGTCTTCCCACCGTCATTGTCTCTGACCGGGGCTCACAATTTATTGCACGATTATGGAAGGCTCTATTTTCTGCAGTGAAGGTACGACTTGTCCCTACAACAGGGACCGCCTCGCCCTTCGCGCCCCGGAACGGCTCCTGCGGTCTGCCGGGGGTGCCCTCCTGGAGGTCCCCCGTGTTAAGCGGGGGGCCACGATGGAGCGAGCATTCTCGGTGGTAGGGCCGCGGCTGTGGAACTCCCTTCCGGAGGAAGCTCGCCTGGCCCCAAGCCTTTTGACATTTCGGCGGAACTGTAAGACCTGGCTGTTTGCCCAGGCCTTCGGGAGGGAGGGTGGGGGGGTGATTTTAATCCCCCGCCCATTTATTTATTTACTATTGTTTTTTAGCCCTGTTTTATTGTTGCATTTTATATTTATGTTTTAACTGATTTTAACTGTTTTTATTATTGTTGTTAGCCGCCCCGAGCTGCATTGCAGGAGGGGGCGGGATACAAATCTATAAAATAAATAAATAAATAAATAAATAAACAAACAGCGTACCACCCGCAGGCCAATGGGCAGGCGGAACGCACAAACCAATCTTTAGAACAGTATTTGCGTTGTTATGCTGATTATCTCCAAGACGATTGGGTAGATTATTTAGCCTTGGCCGAGTTTGCATATAACAACGCCCCACATGCCTCCATTGGAACCTCACCATTTCACGTCAACTATGGGTATCACCCTCGACTTTTTTTACCCGACCTCCCCACTGTGTCCGTCCCTGCTGCAGAAGCAATGCTCCAAACACTACATCAGTGCCATGTTCACGCACGTAATATGCTCCAAAAAACTCGGCAACAATACAAGCATATAGCAGATCGCCATAGATGCCCAGCTCCAGCATTTACTCCAGGGGATCTTGTGTGGATTGACCGGTGACATTATCCCTCTCTCCGACCCTCCGCCAAAGTGGACCATAAGTACATGAGACCATTTCCCGTGCACCACCAGGTAAACCCTGTCACCTATTGTATTTTGTTGCCTCCTCATGTTCGTTGTCACCCGGTATTCCATGTATTCCTCCTGAAACCCGTCGACACACCCCTTTTTCCCGATCCTACCCCACCTCCTCCTGTAGAGGGGGTAGACTCATTACCAGAATATGAGGTCAGGGCAATTTTGGATGCACGACGCTTCCGGGGCTCCCTCCAGTACCTTGTGGATTGGAAAGGGTATGGAGCTGCGGAGCGCTCCTGGGAAGCCGCCTCTGACGTGCATGCTCCCCGCCTTGTTCGGGCCTTCCAGCGCTGCTTCCCAGTGAAACCCGGTCCAAGGGGGGAGGACAGGGGGGCCCTTGGGGGGGTGCTGTCAGGATCAGGCATTGCTGGAGGCACTGGTGGGGTAGTCGGAGGCACTGCAGGCTCCCCGGCAGGGATGGGCAAGGGACGCAGCAGACAGAGACAGTAGCGCAGGGGCGTTCCCAACCAATGCAGGGAATGCTGCCAGCACGCAACACAGCTGGGAGCAGAGAGGCGGGGCATGCAGAAGCGCCACGGCGCTCAGAGCATCTGCGATGGAGGGCGGAGGCAGCCGCAGCAGCATTTAAGGCGAGTCAGTGTCTCATGGGCGGTGCCGGTGATCAGCATCGCTGTGAGACTGGCCCCCAGCGTTGTTCTTGTGCAGTGAAGCAGAGCGAAGTAAGAGTGTGGGTGTGAGAGGTGGTGTACGAATGAGTTGAGTGTGTGAGTAAGAGTGTGGTGAATCTAGTGGGAGTGAAGGTGGGAGCAGGTGAGGTGTGTGGGTGCGTGAAAGGGCGTGGTGGGCACAGTTCCCCCTTCCCCTACTGTGTGGGACCCTTCCCTGTCTGGCGTTTGGCCCCCTCCCGTTCCTCCCCAGTAACCCTTGGTATTCTTCCCCTCCATTCCTCACCTCCCAGCACGCCCTTGCTGTCCCTGGCCCCCATATTCCCCCAGTCACTGTGTGTGTTGTCCTTGGAGGGTGTGGTGGGGGTTAGGTGCTGTGATTACAGCCGGAGTGCTCGAGTGGGGGCATTGCTCAGGGCCTCGCTGTCTCCCCCCCAATGATGATATAGGCCGCGTCTCTCCTGGAGAGGTTTGGGCCCTATAAGAACCTGAGGGGTGTTTTTCCTCCTAAGATGGAGCTTGCCCCCACTGGAGACAGGGCTAGTGTCGTGGGTAGTAGGAAGATGTTCTGCCAGGCCCCATTTCCCATTCCCACTCCCCCATCCTAACACTGTGTTGTGCTTTGCTTAGACCTCTCCTCTTGTGCGGGTGCCTCAGGGTGTGTGTGGGGGTGTTGCCTGTGTTGTGTGGGTGCCTTTCCCCCCTATCCCCCCCTGGGCTGTGTTCCTGTCCCTCTGTGCTTCTGTTGCCTGCAGTGTGTGTGCCGCTCTGCTGTGTTTGTGTGTAGGGGGGGCTGGCACCGGGTTGTCTGGGCTCCGTGCCAGGGCTGTGTGGAGCCGGCTCCTTTGTAGCGGCTGTCATTCCATCTCCCTCCCACCCTGACTGCATGGGTTCTGGCAGGTCGGGGGTGGGACCACATTGCGTGGCTTTGTTTGCCCTCAGTCGGCCATGTTGTGCCATCACTGTGCCGGGCAGGGCTTCCCCGCCAGTCCTGACTGTCTGTGTACTTGCACGGGTGTTTGCTGGGTGTTCCCCGGGATGGGTGTTTGGCCGCTGAGTGTTTGTGGGCCCCTCCCCTTTCCTTCCCACCACCCCCTGTGGTGCTGTCCATGTAAAGGTCTCCATGCTCGGTGCTGCCAGGTGTTCGCTGGGTGTACTCACCCACCTGTCCACACTCATCTCCACCCATCGGCGCTGCCGCACTGTCCGTGTTAAAAAGGCCATTATACCTATCCACTGACCAATATCCCATGTCCCCAATGGGGAAAGGTACGAGCTTTAAGATAGCTGACCCATAAGTGGTTTATTTCTTCCTAGCTCCTTTTTTGATGGTTTTTTCCCTAGTCAGTTCCACCCCCCAAGGCAAAATTTGCCATAGCTCTTATAACTGATCCACTCATATTTGTGAGTACAGAGACCATAATTGACAAACATTCTAACAAAGAAACATGGGGGGATACCCCAGATGCTTTACTTTTAAGATTAACACACAATTAACACAACACAAGTGGCGGCCCTTGCCTGAGGGCACCTGGGGCAGTGCCCTGCCCCTGCTCTCCCCCGTCCCTGCAGTGGCACTGACAGAGCGCTCACTCTGCGCTGTGTCTCTGCCGGGCGTCTGAAATTGACATCGGAGCGCCGCACTGCTCTGACTGCAAGTCATGCTGCAGCAGTCAGAGACAGAGCGCTCAGTCAGTGAGCGCTCTGTCTGGAGTCCCAGAAGGGACAAACTTGGACTGAATGCGTGCTGGGTGGCTGAGCATTCAGTCCAAGCGCGCCGCTGGGAAATGAAAGTCTCACCTGGACATTCAGTGGAAGCACTCGGCGGCAAGATGTGCTGTGGCATGCATGCTTGAACTGACTCAGTTGAGCATGCGCACTGCAGCACATCTTGCCACCGAGCACCTCCACTGAATGCTGAACTTCCTGGTGCCAGTGCCTGCCCTGCCCTGTGTGACAGTGAGTAAACGCAAGGGGGGGGGACTCGGGAAGAGAGACTGGGGGCCTGGGATAGAAGTGGGGGGAGGGTGTGAGAGACTGGGGAATGG
>QEPC01015466.1:1466626-1499364 GCA_003113815.1 Sphenodon punctatus | reverse complement strand
TTCCCTTCTCTCCCCGCTTTTCCCCTCGTGTTGTCCTTAACTCGTTTCTCCCTATCTTCTCTGTGGATCTTGGAACCTCTCCATCCCCTCCCCCTTGGGACCCTTTTCTTTCTCCTTCCTGTAGCCTCAATGATGAACCATGCACTCTGAGGCCGGGTTCCCCGGCTGGTAAGACGAGAACTGTCTCAAAACACCCAAGAGACTGGCTGAGAGGTTTTCCCTTCTTGACAACCTTTCTTATCTGGGTTCCCTGGGCCCTTCCTCCCGCTGTTCTCCAGTACTAGATCACCTCACCCCTATTTACCTACTAGTGTAGGTCCCTTCTCCCCTCCTCCCCTGACAAAGAGTCAACAAGGTTTTCACCCTTTGACCTCATGGGAAGGGTGGGAAGGTAAAATTGATTCAGTTTAGACTTCAGTGGTTGATTACGTTTTAGGATTTCGGGAAAAGACAGTCAAACTAATGGATATAGTTAAAGAAAATATGGTAAAGGCTCAAAGCAAACAGGAAAGTTGGTATGATAAGGCAGCTCGTTTGCGAGAATTTAAAATTGGAGACAGGGTAATGGTGTTTTTACCCTTACAGAAAGATAAACTAAAAGCTGTATGGGATGACCCCCATGTGATGCATGATAGGTTAGACACCATCACCTATGTAGTTTCTATGAGTGAACCGAGAAAAAGACGTAAGGTGGTGCATGTTAACATATTGAAACCCTTTTACGACAGAGAAGATTTAGTTCTGGGAGTCCGCGAAGTGGATAATGTAGAGGAAGAGGAAATATTGGAGGAATCATTAGTTCCTTGCTCAGAGGAAGGGAGTTTAGAGAGTGTGGTCCTTCCTGAAAATCTCTCCCCTAAAGATAGAGTAAAGATGTTAGAACTCTTACATCAGTTCATTAAGATTTTTTCAAATAAATCAGGGAGAACTGTTTTAGCTAAACATTGCATTGATACTGGTTCCCATCCTCCTATTCGTTCACCACCTTATAGGGTAAATGGGAAGGTTTTATGTGACATCAGGAAAGACATAAAAGAAATGTTAAAGCTGGAAATAATACAGCCATCATCCAATCCATGGGCATCTCCGGTTGTTTTAGTGCCCAAACTGGATGGATTCATTAGGTTTTGTGTGGACTATCAGAAGATAAAACGCTATTAAAAAAACAGATGCCTACCCTATGCCAAGGATAGATACCTTGTTGGACCAGCTAGGACCAGCCAAGGTGATATCTACTATAGATTTGTGCAAAGGATTCTGGCAAATGGAATTGGATAGGGATGCGCAAGCCAAATCTGTGCTTGCTACTCCTGATGGGTTATATGAATTCATGGTGTTACCTTTTGGCCTAAGAAATTCTCCTGCTTGCTTCCAGAGGCTAGGTAATCGGTTATTAAATGGACTAGGAATGTGTGCTACTACTGCTTATATAGATGATATAGCCATCTATAGCAAGGACATGGAGGCCCACTTAAAACATTTAAGAGCAGTCTTACTTGCTATACAGAAGGCAGAACTTACTATTAAACCTAGTAAATGTCAATTTGCTCTCTCTGAAGTTGTATATCTGGGACACAGAGTAGGAAGTGGTATAATAACACCTATATGGGACAAGGTAAAAGCAATAAGGAACTGGGAAACACATCTGAAACAAGTGAGATCTTCTTTGGGTTTAGCAGGGTATTACTACCGATTTGTTCCAGGATTTGGGGCTATTGCTAGTATCTTATATTCTCTGATACAAAAGAAGTTACCTGATAAAGTGGTGTGGACATCCGAGTGTCAAATAGCATTTGACCAACTGAAAAAGATTTTAACATCAAGGCCAGTTCTTAGGGCACCTAATTTTGAAAAACATTTCTTTGTTGCTACAGATGCCTCAGGCACTGGGTTGGGCGCTGTCTTGTTACAAGAATATCAAGTAGCCTTTTAAGTATCAAGTAGCCATCCGGTAGCCTTTTAAGCAAGAAACTTAACAACAGAGAAAAAAATGTGTCCTCCATCCAAAAGGAGTGTTTGTCAATAGTTTGAGCACTAGACAAAGTAAAGCCATACATACGGGATCAGCCATTAACAGCGTTAACAGATCACCCCACATTACAATGGCTTCAGACTATGAAAAACTCAAATACTAAACTGCAAAGATGGAGTTGGAAGTTGCAAGAGTATAACTTCAAGGTAAAACATATAGCAGGGAAGCAAAATATAATTGCTGATGCTCTGTCCAGAAAGTGCTGAGTTCGAACTTAAGATAACGTTAGAGTCCTGTGGAATAGGGGATAATATTGTGTTGTATAAATAGTTTTTATATACTTAATGGTTACCGTAATGTTCTAAGAAAGTTCCAAGCTAACCTTTGGAAATAAGGATAGCTTTCCACTTTAAAAATAAGTGTAACAGAAAGGTCCAGCTGTCAGCTAGAGACACGTCCCCTTTGCCGCCAAAATGGCGGTGACAGGGAATTTGTTGAGCCCCGTTGAAAATGGAGGCACAGAGTGGGTGACCGCAGCAATGGGATATTCTAGAATACCTGTTGCTGAGCAATGGCTTGCTGGGCCAAGCACCCCAGGAGTGCATGCGCCGGAGCACTGCGTGGGGAATGAGGAGTGGACCCCGCCCCCTTTAGAAGGGGTGAGTATGCTGTAGCACAGAGAAGCAGCATTCCAAGGTGAAGAGGCAGCAAGGCAGCAGCAAGGCCTCCTTGCTGCTGAACTCTGCCCAGACTCGGTGGGAGCCAGAGATCGGATTCACTGAGATAGGGAGAGGGAGGGAGGAAGGAAGGAAGGAGCGGCCCAGCAGAAGAAGACTTCTCCACCCACCTTGGAGACAACCAGCAGGGGTGAGACGGGTGGAGAAGGGTGGGGCGTTCCCATCCAGAGTGGAGATATTAGCTCACCTGGAAGAGTGCAAGGCGCAAATGTGCACTCAGATTCCCCCCCCGCGGGAGGAATGAAGTTTTCCCACCCACGGTGCAAGAATTGGGGTGGGGAGCAGGTACTAACCCCTGCAGGGGGAATAGAAATGGCCCTGGGGGGAGGAGCGGCCCATCAGACCATGGCCTATGCGCAAGTGAGGAGAGCCAGGGAAGAGAAGCGGGGAGGAGCCCCTCCCCTGTCCACATGGGAGTGCGTCATAGGGGTAGGGTAATAATCCTCCCAACCCGGTACTGGTTAGAAGGGGAACAGGCCCCGTTGAGTGGCGGCAGAGCCCCCGCCTGAAGCACTGGGTTGCAAGAAGGTGGGGGGAGTGAGGAGGCTGCCACGCTAGGCACTGGTCACGTGCCTGGGCTTCCTACAATTGCAGAGGGGGGGTAGGCCCCTCTGGTGCCCCCAGTGGGAGCCCACCTTGGCCCCTCTTTACCCCTCAGGACTGGGCCCTTCCCTCGGGGCAGTAGACACGAGCCAGAGATTGGGGACCCATTCGGAGTGCCCAGGTTAGGTAACTACCAGTGTCAGGGGTTCCCCACGGTCCCCCCAGCAGTGGTAGGAGCAGCTCTGGCGTCCGGTGTCCGGCCGGCCAGGCGGGGGGGTGGGCAGGATTTCCTCTATCCACACAGGGGAAGCACCACCTGCGAGCAGGAGGCGGGTCGAGGGGCTGGCTTCACAGGAGGAGCCCGACAACGACGAGATGTGGAGGAGGATCCAGGCCCTCGAGAGGGAGCTCCAATGGGATACAAGGGAGCAGTCAGCCGAGATGGGATGGTGGAACAAGGGAAGCGAGCACGTCAGATGGAGAGTGGGCATAGTGAGTTAACTGCCCAAGGGGTCATGCTGACTGGGTATGGGAAGATGGCAGAGATAGGGCAGCCTGTAGGGGCTTGGGGGATGGCTTGTTCCCTAGGGAGGAAGGAGAAGCAACCACCCAGGTAAGGGGAGCTGACGCCCCTCAGCAGGGAGCTGCGGGGTGGGCAGCAAGCGGGCAGGCGATTGCAGCCACCTTCCCCTGAGGGTCCCAGGTGGGAAGCCCCCACCTAATGTTGGTTAATGGGGCATGGGTTTGGGTCATGCCTGTGGGGGCCCCTATCCCAGGTATGGAGGTGAGAGACAAGCCAGTGGTGCTAAAACAGCATGGGACTACGGTAACCAGGGTGTGCCCACCCCCTGCGACTACGGGCACAAACCAAGCACAGGTGACATCAGGGTGCCCGCCAGTGGTTATCTGCCCTCGTGTGTGTGTGTGTGTGTGTGTGTGTGTGTGATAGCTGATGTGGCAGCCCCATTTGGGGCCCATTTGCAGTAGGCAACAAAGGAAAAAATCTGGCGGGGGGAGTATGTGGATCTTTATGCCTTGTTGTTCAGTGATCCAATTGTGGATCATGTGGAGCAAGAACATGGGAAAGAGAGGGAGAAATACAGATGCCCGAAGGCGGACCGCAACTGGGCAAATTGGACTTTGGCGTTTGCGGTGTACATGGGGGTGATAATGCAGGCAAACCCAGCCAGGGGACTCGAGTTGCATAACTACGCAGATATCATTCAGAGGGCATACGGGACGGGTCCGTCAGGGGCGGGGCTCCACTATGATGAAGCATTTCGTCATAGGGTGGCTAATACTCCAGGGCTCCGCTGGGATGTCCATGCACCAGACTTGTGACTGGAATACATGACAGATGCCACGAATGCACCTCAAGCAGATAGTGGGCACCCATTCATGCATGGGTGGGATGGCACTGGTGAATGAACCATTTCGTGGGGAAAACTGAAAATGGGGTCAAGGAGGACCCAGCCCATGCTGGGAGTATAACAAGGTGGGCTGATGTAACAGGGATGCATACAGGTTTCGCCATGGATGTTGAAATTGTGGAAGGGGACACCCGGCAAGTTCCTGCCTTAGACCCACGCAGAGGAATAGCTGGGGGCGATATGGACAGGGAGGAGGAACCGGAAAAAGGGAGCAGGGAACACCCCCCAGTGCCCGCCCTGGAAAGGGGGCCGATGGCAGTTTAAATTGAACATTTTGAAAGTGCACTTAAGGGACACCCCAATAGGGATGAGGTGAATTACGTTGTGCAAGGATCTAAATATGGTTTTGTTATCCTGGCTGGCCCAGTTAGTCATCAAAAGGCGGTACGGAACCTGAGATCCATCGAGTGGTGAGAGGAGTTATCAATCAATAGTTTATTGTTTGACCGAGACCTTTAACAAATTTACATGAATTTACATAAATGCCTTGTTGAGTGGAGTCTCCCAAGACCATAATCACAAACAACAAATAAAATTGAGAACACATCCGTCTAACTAGCGAAAGAAGATATAAACCAAAGTATAAATAAAGCTCCGCAACTAGACCGAGGCCAGTTATAACAAAAATAGACTATACCCACACCGCCCCACCCCCCTATGACAAATCTATCCCCCTCCCCCAATTTGGGCCAGTGTCCTCACAGCTGAAATGGGATGAGGACCACAACCTAAACAACTTTCAGCAATGGGAATACATTAAAACTTGGATATAAATGCAAACTTTCAGTGGGAAGCCAAGAATGGGTGACAGATACCTTGAATCGCCAGACCGAACCTGGCCACAATCTTAGTTCATTCTGAATCATTAGGGCTAAGTAAGCTCTGTATGTCCATTATTGCCCGGCCATAGCACGGGAGAATCCTCCCCAGGAATTACATCTGGGGCCAACCAAAGTGGGGCACTGAAAAAACATATGCTCTAGCGTAACTACCGCCCCCAGATGACACAGGGGGCACAGCCGTAGTGCCCACAGAATCTTCCTGTAGCGACGTTCCAGAACCGCCAAGGGGAACATAGTTATTCTCATTTTGAGAAAAGCTATACGCTCTCTAGCGTCTTCCTACACAAAAAGATAGTATGGTCCTGGGACCAATAGGTTGTATGGTTTATATGCTGGGGCCACCTTCTGCACAGACAAGAGCTCCCCCTCCAATTGGAGGGTCTGATCTCGCACTTGTCTTTTGATTAGACTCCTTGCAGTTTCCAGGCCTAAGTTGGTAAGGCTCTCAGGTGAAAACCCCAAATGTCGAACTTCCCGCTCTGCTGCCAATATCCAAGAATCCCCTAGGCCACTCCCAAGAGTCAGTGCTAAAAGGGAATCCAGACGGGGTGGATAAAGGGTCACCTTAACCCAATAAGTAACCAAAGCCTGCAGAGCATATGCTCTAAGCAGCAAACAACAGGCCTCGGCTCTCAAAATCACCTGCGGGGTCCCCCTAGGGGCACCCAAAACCAACCGTAGAAACCTGTTTTGTATGGATTCCAATTGGGATAAAAAAGAGAATCCCCAAATGGAAAACGCATATAACAACTGACTGACAACCTTTGCTCTAAATAGGCGGAGTGCCGGGAGTACCAATTTCCCCCCCTTGCCATAGAAAAACTTCATAATTGCCATTGAGGTCTTTCTGGCAAGCACTTGGGCATCTGCAAAGTGATCTTTCCAGCCCCCATGGGAGGAAAAAATCACCCCCAGATATTTAAAGCTTTGTACCTGCCCGATGGCATTTGAGCCAATTGCCCATCGATGAAGCTTCTGGACTCCTCTAGCCCCTACCACCAAGACCTTAGTTTTAGAAAAATTAATCGATAGCAGTTCGATCTGGCAGTAATTCCCAAACGGTTGCATTGCCCGTTGCAGACCTACAATGGTCTGAGAAATCAGTACGGTGTCATCAGCATATAAGAGTAACGGGGTTCGGTGATCCCCAATTTTGGGGGCATGCGTATCGATCAATTTTAAGGCATGCACAGAATCATTCAGGAACAGGTTAAAGAGTGCCGGGGCCAATAGGCATCCCTGCCTCACTCCTACTCGAACCTGTATCACTTGGGATAAAGCACCTTGCATATTAAAGCGCACCTGCAGCGAGTTTCGCTCATGAAATTTTATCCGCAAAAACAGGAGTCTAGGATCAATAGCTAGAGATGTAAGTTTCGCCCAAAGGCGTTCTCTACTAACCAAATCGAAAGCCTTCTCTAGATCTATGAAGCAAAGATAAAGTTTCCTCTGAGGGGAGACATATTAGGATATTAAAGCAGATAGAACAGAAATGTGATCTGTTGTGGCCAATCCTTCCCGAAAACCAGCTTGCTCAGGCTCAATAATATGCTTCCTGGTCGTCCATTCTTGTAGTCTATTCAGGAGGAGTTTGGAATATAATTTGACCACAATACTGAGAAGGCTTATTGGTCGGTAATTCCCGGACTGCCTTGGGTTCCCCTTCTTATAGATTGGAACAATGGTACTGGATAACCAAGAAGGTGGAAAAAGTCCAGTATTGTTAATATATGTAAAAAGGGGAGCTAGCAACCCGGCCCACCATACCGGGTTGCTTTTCAGGATTTTGGGGGAGACAAAGTGTGGCCCAGGTGCTTTCCCGAGTTTAAGATGTGCTATAAGAGCTATCACCTCCTCTGTAGATACCGGGGGCCATCTGGGGAACCTGTTTGTAGATGTAATATCGAGTTCAACTATTTCCACCTTAATATTGGAAAATAAAGCCTCGTAAAATTTTTGCCATACTAAAGGGTGGAAGGTGATCTTGCCAGGGAATCTGTCCCTTGACTGGGACATACGAATAATATCCCAGAATTTCCGGGAATCCTTGGCATTGGCTGCTCTAAAGAGGGAAGACCACTGTGCCTTGTGATCATTGCTTAATTTTAAAGACAAAAGCACATGGTAATCTTTATGGAGAAAGGCTAATTGAACCCTAATGGAATGGCAAGGATTAGACTTAAGATCTCTAGCCAAACGCCGGAGCTTTGATCTTGCCCTGCGGCATTCCAAATCAAAGCAGGAGGGTAAAGATTTAGCAGATAGAGTTATACTCCGAGGATCCAAATTCCTACATGCAATCAATGGGGCCAACCTGGCTAATAAGACCTCATACCAGTCTACTGAATCGGGGCCCTGAGCCACAATCTCGGTCAAAAGGGTGGTCACTGATGGAGAAACCATAAATATTGACAAAGTCTCAGCCTGCTCATCTGACCACTTTGCCTGGACCTGCGGGGGGTCTACACCTTCCAAAAGGGAAAATGTACCAGGTCCAGTCAGATTGGTCGCAGTCAAAGGGATAACAATAGACAAAATTATAGGGAGGTGATTTGACACATATAGAGGGATCACTTCTACTTTGGAGATTGTGAAAAACAAACTGGGAGGGATCAAGAAAAAATCAAGCACACTAGAACCCTGGGGGGAATGGAAAGTAAAGTTGCCCACCAGGTCGTCCTTCGCCCACCCGTTTATAATAATGAGATCGAGATCTAACAATAGTTTCTCCATAAGGGCCTTCCTTGGACCGACCACACGATCCAAAGAATGTCGATGGGGGATATACAGTGGGTCTGCAGTATTCTCCAACCCAGGGGAGACCAGGAGTAAGGCTGGATTACCCATCCTGGCATTAAAGTCCCCCCCACGTACTAAAAGGGCAGCTGGAAATCTTTCCATTGCAGAATGTACCTGATCCACAATAGAGGCCCAGATCTCTGGATTATAGTATGCTGAATATGTGGGCGGAATATAAATATTCGCAACTAACATTTCAAACTCAGAAGGGAACTTACAATGTAAGAGTATGAAACAAGCTTTAATAGAACTAAGACATTCCACATTAGCCGCTAAAGCAGATGAAATAAAAAACGCAAGACCACCACTGGGCCTGCCATGGAAGCTGGAGGCAGCCGCATTCAGCCAGTAAGTTTCAAATCCTCTCCAGCTTCCAGAAAACGGAGGCTCCGTCATCCAGGTTTCCTGAAGTAGCACTATATCCTGAGCATCCAAAAAATGATAAAAGTCAGGATCAGACTGATGAGCCCTCCAACCTGAAATATTCCAAGAGGATAAGGTGCAGGGCAGATCAGTCCTTCCTGCAAGTCACTGTCTTTCAAGAGGGGGAGGTTTGTGACGCTGTCTTAGTACTCTACCAACTAAGGAAGGAGGGGTTACACTAAGAGACACCTTAGGGTCCAATGGCGGGCCAATAGGGGAGATCGTGGATGAAAGGCCCACTGGTACTATAGGCCCAGGGGATAACTGCCCCTCTTGAAGACCCCCATGGGCGGCATCGCAAGACCCGCCCTGCGGACTCGGGAGCAGAGACAAACATGACTGGCGGAGCCCCTGGGCAGAAGTAACCCGTGGGGAAGAGCCTCGAGGGTTAAGTGTAACTGATGGTGTAAAAGTGTACTCTTCCTCCACCGAAACCCCCAACTCCAAATTGGTCCCCCGTGAGGGGAGCCAAGTTGAAGAATAGATGGAAGATAGCCTGCCCACGACAGATACCAAAGCATATTGTGGCTTGAATACGGAGCTTTGGGAAACATCCCGTGAGGCTGGCTTAAGTGGCCCAGATTTTAACTCCCCCAATCGGGTGTACAAAGCCTCTAAGTGCTGTAAAAAACAAGCCTGAGAGGGTAAAGAA
This sequence comes from Sphenodon punctatus, assembly GCA_003113815.1. Taxonomy (NCBI): domain Eukaryota; kingdom Metazoa; phylum Chordata; class Lepidosauria; order Sphenodontia; family Sphenodontidae; genus Sphenodon; species Sphenodon punctatus. Next base: position 1,489,966 of record QEPC01015466.1, on the reverse strand, counting down.
GGAGGGGATAGAGGTAAAGGTAAAGATAAAGGGTCGGCCACCTTAATAGGGACAGAGGACACTCCCTCTCTCATTCTAGAGACTCGCATACCGGGGAGAGGAAAATTCTGACCCATCCCTGAGCAAGGGGCATTAATAGAGGGGTGATCTAGAGTATTTCGCCAACCCAACAATGAAGACCTAGGCCCCGCAAGAGGAGCCAAATCCCAGGAACCCCGCTGAAGTAGAGGGGGTAATGATGGTGGTTGGGTGATAAGTCTATCCCCTGCAGCTGGGGCCAGGGCCGGCAACTCTTTTGTACACCCCTCTGACTGACAAGGGGAAGCCTGAAATACTCGGCCTATAAAAACCGCCTGCTCCTCGAAACAGGGCTTTTGGGCTAAAATAAGGGAAGGTAAATCTGGGGGAAATAAAAGTAACCAAAATTACCTGTCTATCAGGCGAATGTAAAAGAAAATCTACTGAGATAATATCTCTCCTAGTGACCACCTCCTTTTTAAGGAACAACCTTAAATGTTCGGCCACATCAAGGGGAGTACCCCATGATGGAGCTCAGCGGCCATGCAGGGAAGAGATAGTAAAAATAAGGGAGGTCGACATCAGCCCAAAAGGTTCCGCTTTATCAGAAAGAATAGTAGAGGGAAGAACTGGAAAGACCCGCACAGGCTGTGTTAACTGGAGGTCTGGGGCAGAAGCGGGGTGGAGTAAACCAGGGGGAGCCCTACCAGAAACAGAGGGCAGCCCCTGAGACCATTTGTCAACGCCAGGGCCTCCCATCTGGCCAGGAGCATGTAATAGTCCCACCAAAGTATCCATTCTAGCGTGCATAGATGACAATTTAACAAACATAAACTGAAGAGTCTCTGCCATGAGCAAAACATGGTCTGTCAGAAAAGTGGCTAGTCTTTCTCCTGCAGGCAATTCAACCCCCTTTGAACCAGATTCGGGGAGATGAGCTGGCTCAGGGTACTCCCTAGGTGGTGGGTTTTCTGTCAAGCTTGCCTCCAAGGGAGCTGGGGCCGAATCAGGGTTCATAGCGAGAGGAGTTGGTAAGAACAAAAATCGCAAAGGAGTATGCAGAGGGTAGAGTGGCAGGCCCCTTTGAACACCCCCCAGTGGTGGGAGAATTCCAAATGATTCACCACTTGCCTTACCTCTGGGGTGGATCAGTCATTGATGCAATCCCAAAGGAGCTCACCACGATTAAGTACACATCTTTTGACATAGGCCAAGGCCATGGGAAAGGGTGCGCTGTTGGCAAAGTGTGATGTTAAATCGGCATTCCGCTTGCTACCAGTGCATCCCAATAGCTTCCATTTGTTGGGTTTCCAGTTCGAGGGTAGGTACTATTACGATCGCGCCATGACAATGGGGTGCTCGATATCTTGCTCTGCGTTCGAATGCTTCAGTTCCCTCGTAGAGTGGGTTTTCAGGCAGAGGCTGCTGGCTGGAGACTACAAAATGCCTGGATAATTTTTTGATAATAGGCCATCCCTGGGAAGGTGAGTGTGCGTCTGCCTTGTGACTGTTTCAGGAGGTAGCAAGGGAACTGGGCGTCCCTTTGGCCCCTGAAAAAATGGAGGGGCCAACAACAAGGCTCACCTATTTAGGCATAGAGCTAGATACAGAATTAATGTTGTCAAGATTGCCGGGGGATAAGTTGGAAGGCATCAGGGCAAAGATCAGGGAGTGCATGGTTGCATGTAAGATTACGATTCGGGCCTTGCAGTCGCTGGTCTTAACTTTGAATGCCGCGTGGTTGCACCTGGGAGAGCATTTTTATCAAGGTTGTATGGAAAACTAAAGGGTGAGCTGCCGCCTCATTACAGGATTCAAGTCACTAAGGACATGAAGAGGTTTTAGGTATGTGGTTGCAGTTTCTAGAAGGTTTTAATAGGGTCAGTGTTTAGAGAGAGAGGTGGTTGCTTCAGACAGAGTTCCAGGTACATTCAGATGCTGCCAGGGGTGCGGGCTTCAGGGTTTATTTCCGAACCCGTTGGTGTGCAGCCCCGTGGCCATGGGAGTGGCAGGAAGCAGACGTAGCTAGAGACCTCACCTTCCTAGAGCTGTTCCCGATAGTGATTGCTGTCTTGTTGTGGGCTAGGGACTTTGCCAATTGCACTGTATTATTCTGGTGCGATAATGCGGCAGTGGTGCATGTGGTCAATACACTTTCTTCCCGCTTTCCTCGAGTCATGGCATTGGTGAGAACCCTGGTGGGGGGGTGTTTGAGGGACAACATATTGTTCATGGTATAACATGTCCCAGGCATTGACAACAGGATAGCCGATGCCCTTTCTTGGTTTCAGAGGGATCGATTCTGGGAAATGGCACCAGAGGCCAGGGAGTTGCCGGACCCACTACCACCCGGGGTTTGGAGCCTTGGGAAGTAGAGTTGCAGACCATCGTGCAAGGATCCCTGGCCCCCAGAACCCAAGCAGCATACGGTAGGGCCTTCCAGGAATTTCAGTTATTTAAAGTAGATAAAGGATAGGGGACTGGTTTTCCCATAGGGGAGCCAGAGGTAATACAATTTGTAATGACACTGCACAGAAAGGGTTTGGTGGTGGGCACCATTGCAGGGAAAATAGCCCTGTCCTTTGTTAACAGATTGAATGGATTTCCATACCTGGATAAAGGTTTTTATCCAAAGCGCATGTTTGAAAGTTGGGTGAGGGTGGCAGGAGCCACCCCTATGGTCAGGGCACCCATAACTACACCTATCCTGGCCCAGTTAGTTGAGACCCTCCCAAGAGTGTGCCACGGTGCCTTTGAAGTCCAATTGTTCACCACAGCCTATGTGATAACTTATTTTGGAGCTTTTAGGGTTAGTGAGGTAGTGTCTAGATCTCGTAAGGACACCGCTCATCAGGCATTGGGGATAGAGGATTTGGAATGGACCACGGATGAATTGAAGCTGCGACTCCGGTGTTCTAAGACCAACCAGAGGAGAAGGGGACAAATGGTCGTACTGTATGAATGTGGTCGAAAGGCGATATGCCCAGTTGAGCAGATGCAGTGGTATTGGGATTTGCGCCTGGAGGTTCAGGGTGGGTTGTTCATACATAGGAAAGGAACCACCTTGACAAGTTACCAGTTTACAGCTGTCCTGCAGGCTGCACTGGCTCGGGTTGGTTTGCCACCCAGGGAATTCGGGTCACACTCCTTCAGGATTGGGGCGGCCACAACAGCGGCCGCAGCTGGATTTCCTGAAGAGGCAATCAAGGCAGTCAGAAGGTGGAGGTCTGGGGCTTATAAAAAATATGTAAGATCTTATCTGGACTAAATTATTGTGTTTCTTGTAGGATCTATGCCTATGGGGGCAACACGATGAGTGGTGTGGATCGTGGGCCACAGTTTGGTACGATGGGCTGGTAGAGCTGCGGCGAAGACTTCCTGGGGTTTGCAACTGGGGCTGGGGGAAACAGCATGGATCAGATGGATGGGAAAGAGCGGAATGTGCTGGAGTCAGGTGCTCCCTATGTTGAGGGGTTTGAAAAATGGACCAGCACCACACATACTGGTTATTCACTTCGGGGGAAATGACCTAATAGAGTGAAAAGGGGTCAATTTGACCATTCAGATTAAGAAGGACTTCTTGACGATTAGGCAGTTGTTTCAGGGAGTTCAGCTTGTTTGGACAAGTTTTTTACCTAGGATAAAGTGGGAAGCAGCAATTAAATCGGGGAAGGTTGATAAAACTCAAAGGAATGTTAATCAGGAAATGGTGAAATGGATACAGGGTTTGGGAGGTATGGCTATTAGGCACACAGAGATAGTATGTGGGTGTTCAGATTTGTTTAGAACCGATGGGGTGCATTTGTCACCTGATGGAAGTGAGATTTACCTGGCGGTTTTAGCCACGCACTAAGCATACCTCCTTACTCATGCCCAGAGCTGGGCCTATCCCCTCTTTCGGCCAGAGCCGGGTGCTGTCGAGGGGGGGAGGTATTATGTTAATGGTACTGATGCAGGAGGGCACATCCAGATCAGTGCCAGAGTTAACAAGTTGAGTTACGTAGCTAGCGTACTGGACCTGAATTGCTGGTGCAATTACCCACCGTCCTTATATGAATGTTCGTTAATTAAAGAGTGCGGCCAGTTTTGAAATCCAATTAATGTCTCTGTGTCTCATTGAGGGGTGCAGCGACACATAGAATGTTTGGGAGAGAGTCTGAACAGCCAATCAGATTCAAAGGGTTTTGGAGAATGCTGGAGGGGAGAGGCAGTTGAGGTTAACAGCAGACTAGGCAGAGAGGAAAAAAGAGGCTCTTAAAGGATTGGCTATAACTTTGTTGGTAATCAGTAACAATTATCTTATATGAACAGGATTCACTAAAGACATTACTGAAGGTTTCTATTTAATTACTAATGTTGAGTCATCTGTTACTTTGTAATAAAAGAAGAAATGTTTCAACTGTTATAAAGAGGCTTCTAGCATTATTCTCTGAGGAAGACTAAAGCACAGCTGTTACTATAGTCCAGTGATGAAAAAAGATTGTACTTATCAGGATTGGCGACTGTCAACCCTGTACAGTTACACAGGGATTAAGGTTATAGAAACAGTCAAAGAAGAGAGAGATTTCCAGTTACACAGGGATTAAGGTTATAGAAACAGTCAAAGAAGAGAGAGATTTCCATAACAGTTTTCATGGGGAAAAAATTCTGTGACATCTCTATCTCTGGCTTGGCTGATGACATACAATTTACAGAACAGACATGCATTTTTTCTAAGGTTTATTATTTTCTGTTTATCTTTTGACAGCAATTGTACTTCTCGATTACTGAAACAAGGAAGGCTAGTCTGTTTAATTACACCATTAATTGATACTTTCCCTAGTATCAATCGATCCAGAAGGAATTATGCATACTGCTGGTCTGCTGTTGTGGCAGCATTCATAACAGATTGACTGGATTCTTCATCAGTATTCTTTGATCGTTGACTGTAATACATTCTTCATCTTCAAAAGGGTTACCATGTTCTCAAAACACTTGTACTAGGCTGATAACATTTGTCTAGAACTGTTTGCCAAAGCAGTAATGTGTTCATGATGTTGATTTCCATGAGAGTTACCGTCATTATCCAAGTTTATTTATTTATTTTTCAATTTAATACCCCACCCCTCCTGCCATTAGGCAGCCCGGGGCAGCTCAGAATCATATCTTCAAATTTGGAGATCATGTGTGTGATTTCTGACCCACCAATCAACCATCTCAGCAATGCACTCTCATTACGCAACATTGTAAGAGTTGGGCTATCAGTTTTTACCCGTTTGTTGTTTTGTTCATGAATTTGATCATGAAACATGCATGAGAAGTTCCTTGTTGTCTTCTGACTTGTAAAGTTTCCTTTCATGAATTCACTGTGGACATCATGGTGGAGGTGGGGAAGCTGCTGAAGGTTATGTACAAATATGGATAACCACTTTGTGTAGTGTACATGGTCAAAAACAAACATCCAGGGGCATATATTTTGGAGAGTAGCCACAAAACCTGAAAAATTAGCTTTATGAATGCTTTTCATGAACATCAACAGAAGTACTTCCAGTTCTACAGCTGTATTCCAGAATTTGAATTTAGCTGATTTTTGTTGCCTTCTCTCAACCTACTCTTCATAGCCTTCCATCCTGTCACTGCAATCATCTTGTTTTGCATTGGTGTATGCCTCTTTCTGAAGAATAAGGAGGGTTGCAATGCTAATCTTGTGTGCATACTGACTTCTTTTTACATGGGATGATTTTAGAATGCTTTTTGCTCTTCCTGATGTTGTAATACCTTCTTTTACCAGAGGGTGGACAGGAAGGTGCGGAGGATAAGCAGGGAAGAGTAGAGGGAGGCTATACCGGGGAACATATGTTGGTAAGCTGCTGGTCTTGGCGTTTATTCTTTATGTAGGGGAAGAGGAAGTGCTGCGTGTTTCCTATTCTGCCCTGAATCTTCCAGAACAGTTTGTGATTGGCCAGGGCTCCAGCAGTCTCTGAGGCAACAGCAGGTGCTACCTGAGATCCAGTACAGGTGCGGCTAAAGGAGCCCTTGTCCACAGAGGCAGGCACCATGTGCAGTCCAGTTCTGGCGTGACTGTAGAACCCCTCATCCACAGAGGCAGGCTTGGGGTCCAATGCAGGTGCGGCTGGAAGACTCCTCATCCACAGAGGAAGGAGCTGCTTGGGATCTGGTGTGGACAGGACACCAACTGCTGCTGCAGGTTAACAACAGGTTGAAACAGGAAACCCCACTTCCATGGATGAACACTGGGGACCGACACCCCAACATTCAGCCATCTCTCAGTTTAGGGGAATTTAGCCAAATTAGCTCGCATAGGGGTTCCCACGTGTCCCAGGGATCAGTCTGAGGTCGTGATGCTCTGCAGAGGCTGGACCAATCTCACCCCTCAAACCAAACACAACAAGGGGTGCTCCAATAAACCAGTAAATATTTATTAAAAGGAAATCTCGAGAATTATAAAACTAGTCTCTGGTCTGACTGATTTACTTAAATACAAGTGGCGGCTGCGGAAGTGGAACTAATTTGGACAGGGGGAAGGGAGGGGAGAGCCATGAATGGCAGGGAACCCCAAAAGAAAACTAGTTACCGCTCCTGAGCTGTTGTAAGGAGACAGCTTACTCAGTGGATCCTGTGCCATTCTATGAGAAAGCGACGGACCAGGGGTGGTGGTCTGGGAGTAATCCTTAAAGCAGACTTGTGCAGAGTAGTGTCACGTCGCAGCCCCACGGAGTGTCTTGGCGGCGGGGGCTCCAGGGATTCCGCCAGAAAGCTCAGGAGCAAGAGGGGGATGCCCTGCCCCCTGCACAGAAGGGGCCCTCCCTGACCGCATGCCAGGCCCCGCCCCTGCAGCAACAGGACGCCTCCCAGGCAACGCCACAGGCCTCTCCCCTCCCACAGCCAGGCACTTCCCAGATTGTAGCTCCAGCCCCACCCTGACGCAGTGTGCGCCTGGAGGCAGAGCGCACTCAGCGGGGGGCGGTGCCTTGACCCGTTCACAAGGGCTTACACCTGGGACACTCAGGGGATGCATAAAGACGCCGGCAGGGCACCAGTTCCCCGCCGGTAATCGCTGAGAGAAGCTGGCCCTTGTTCCTCGTATTGAAAGCTAAGTGATTGGATTGTGTGTAGTGTTGGTGACTGCCTAAGGTGTTCTTGTATCTTGCCTTGCTAACCCTTGCCCCCGTTGCGAAATCTGTGAGTTTGAGCCTCCTTGCACCCCCTTCCTTGCATCCCTTAATTGGTCTGTGGTCTTGTGCTCCCTTTGCCTGTGCCCCCTTGCCTCCGTTCCTCCCCTCTAGTTGTGTGAGTTTTCCATACCCTCCCTTCCCCTGACCCCCTCCCGCTCCTTGTCCCCTTCCCCCTTCTACCCCCTGGCCCCTTCCCCTTCGCTCCTTCCACTTTGGCATCCCGCCCCCCGCCTCACCTTGGTGACCCGGGGTGTGTGTCATGGCGAGCGACTGGTATCCTTCCCTTGCAATTTCTGGGTGGCAAATTCTCTCCTTCCCTATGATGAAACTGGTTGCCTTCTGATTCACAGGAAAGCCCACCAAACAACCTGAGGGGATTACTGGCAACTCAGCGTGCTAGCAGAGAGACGGCCCCGCTGTTGGCCCCCTTCCTTGGCTGTGCACCCTCCCTTCTGCCCTGTGTCTTCTCTCTCTCTCTCTTTATCTCCCCCCCCAACAAGTAGCCTGCACAGTACTACATTCAATGGCCACTCTACTTACCAGGGGAAACAGGGGGAAGTTATAGGGTTTGCAAAAAGGATCTGGCAGCTGATGGGAGCTATTGGGAACTGACACAATAGGTATTTGAGAGTGACAAAGGGATTTTCGAGGGCCTCTGGGGTGGGACAAGATGAAAGCTCCAAATATAAACATGGGTTCCAGGGATTTTCTAAAGGAACAATAAAGTATCACTCACAGGGTTGGGGGTGGATTTCTAAACATACAGGAAGGGAACACTCTTGGGCATTCAGGTGGGTGGAGGGAGCCAGGTGAGTTCTTAGAAAACATAGAGTACTAACGACCTTTTGTTTCCATACTTAAGTTCTAATCTTATACCTTGAAAGCTGTTGCTAGTTCGGAGTTTCTCAGATTGGCCGGGGAAGTTTATCACAAAGGAGGATGCCCTTGACTCAATTGCTCCATGTTTACTCAGGTCTCCTCCTACATTCCTTTCCCAAGGTTGGACTGGTTTTGCAAGAGGGGCTTATCTTTACTTTCTAGGCTTCAACCCAGCCTGACTCTGAACCCTTGACCTCTTGACTTGGGCTCCTGAATTCTCCTGTGTATCCCTTGAACTGCATTCCATGGGGTGCTGCCTTACCCAGCAGAGGGGGAATGGGAGGGGTCTGCTATTTTGTGTGAAAAGGCATCACTGGTAACAAGGTGACAGCCTACTCTATGCAGGACGTCTGGAATTTATGCTGAAGCCCCTATAGCAAGCGTCTAGCAGAACTTCACATAAACTGGTAAATGTGTCCAAATATAGTAAAATAATTTGGTTCAGTTATTCAGTGTAAATGTTTATAAGCTAATGGTTTTAAGTCACCAACAATAAATTGTTTATTCATAGGGAAAGTTTATATTGGGGGGATTAGAGATATTGTTTTCTTAAACTCAGAGGTGGCATACAGTATTTTGAGTTCTGTTTCCGTTCTACAGTTAGCCACATGAAATTCAGTTCATCAAAACAGTAATCTACTTAATACTTTTTTTTTGCTGTCCTTCTGTCCACCAAAATAAACCCCGATATTTACCCAGAGAAATTATGACTAATTTGTTGCGCCAATTTTCACCCATTTTTGTTTTAATAAATAACCGATCAATTCCTGGGAAAAATAGAAGAAAATAAAAACTGAAAATAAACACCCCATGTGTTTGCAATATATCATGAGTGTTTGTTTTGGCTCTTATTTATGTATTACACGTACATTTGATTATAATTAAGTTCCCCCCAAAAGGTCACTTAAAAGAATATCTAATCACTACTGCATAAGCACCAAATTTCACATCACATTGCCTCCGTCATATGTGACACTGTGACACAGTGATGTGCATTGTGAAATGTTTGCACCTAGCAGAACATGATCTCTGAATGTAATAAGTTTATTCTGTACTTGTCTAGATCAGGCCCTGCTAAAGAAGTGAACCACTTTGTCTTTCCTGGAATCTTGGAGGCCTTAATGTGTGTTACCAAATGTATCCAATAATATTAGCAAATCAGTGACTTTGTTAACCAAAGGACTGGATGCCACAAATAGGCACAGAAAGACCCTGTTATGTGTGGCTGGGATAGAGTTAAAATCACATCCCTTAACAGGGGATTCACAGATATCTCTTCTCACTGCAGGGTTTAGATTGTAATGTAGTTGACTAAGCAGCTTATGGTAGGGTGTGGCCACACAAGACAGTGAGGGAAGGCTACCACGCCTTGGGTAGTCTTACACCTCCCTGGGCAACCAGGTCACACGATGCAGTTCATTGTGTGGCCAGCAGCCACCAGATGTTCCCCCTGCCCTGGGGCGGGGCGAACAGCTGTCTGCTCCATGACGCTTCCTTGGAAAAATTCCAAGGATGCATCATGGAGCATTAGCATTACCCCCCATAAGGGGTAAGGCTGCCCAGGGTGGGGCAATCTGTGTGACCGGGCCCATTCAGCCCCAGCATGCGGTGAACTCTGTGGCAGGGCTGTGAGCAGCGGGCACTAGTACCCATCATGCATGGTCACATCATGGCTGGGTCAAGATGTAGGTTGGGCCAGGGGGAGGGAGGAGGGGCAGGGCCAGGCACCTGCTGGTGTAGCTGGTGCTGCGGCTTGCCCTGTCCATGGTGACAGTTCTGACAGGGGCTGGCCTGCCCAGCTTCCCTGAAACCATCTAGCCAGCTCCCTGTGCTGGCCTTGCGGTGTGGTGGCGGTAACTGCCTGCCACGAGGCTACGTGAGGATCCAGACACTACCACTCACGTGGCTTCACCTGTAATGACAATAGGAAGAAGGCTGAACTTGTGAAATGTATAGGTACCTGCTGGTGTAGCTGGTGCTGCGGCTTGCCCTGTCCATGGTGACAGTTCTGACAGGGGCTGGCCTGCCCAGCTTCCCTGAAACCATCTAGCCAGCTCCCTGTGCTGGCCTTGCGGTGTGGTGGCGGTAACTGCCTGCCACGAGGCTACGTGAGGATCCAGCCACTACCACTCACGTGGCTTCACCTGTAATGACAATAGGAAGAAGGCTGAACTTGTGAAATGTATAGGTACCTGAACTTTTAGTCTTAAATTGTTTCTTGGTGTGGTAACTACATGGGCAGCATGATCCTCCAGCTGTATAGTTCCATCCTAACCTGTAGCACTGGTGCAAGTTTCATTCACTTCAGGGAGACTCATGCTGGCTCTAAGTGCTAGTGTTAAACAGTATCTGAATAAATGCAACTTGCACTTCTAGTGAAATGAACTGTGAGAGTTTTTGTGTTTGGGAATTTCCCTTAACGGTAGACACTCTCATGAATAATTATGATTCTGGCTAGAACAACAATTGACATAACAGCTGTTGTATGTTGTTTTGCTTTTTTAAATAAATAATTCAAAAGAGTAGTGTAGTTTAAGTATATAGCCATAGCTAATTGGTCTTGCAGGCTCTTGAGTGCTTACATAATGGAACAGCAGATACCCAACAGTGAGTAAAGATAGTACATCAGTATATGTGCTTGATAATTGCCAAGAAAATGGCACTACCTATTTTTATTTTTATAGTCTCTCTGTGCAGTGGAAGACTAAACCCGTTTCCACATTAATTCTCCATTGTCCCTGCACTTAAGGCTTAAATATATACTGACAAACAGAAATATGCCTGAGTATGTATCATGCTCCAAGGCAACATGAAGGCCTCCTCATCCACTTTTTAGTTGGCTGTTTTTGATGCCTTGGAGTCACCTTTTGAAGTGCACAGGAGTTCTCTTTACAATTCATTTGGAATTATATCAACTGGTTTGTGTGGAAAATTTACTGTATTAATCAAAAAGTCATAGTGCCTGACTTTTGTTTAAAAAGACCCCATAAAAACCAACTTAGAAATTATATACGGGAAAGGTTTATCTTTTTGCCAGTTAAGATAGGTGGCCAGATGAGGCTTGTGTGGAATAGAAATCTGGGGCAAAGCCTTTCAAAATATATGGATTGAATTTTGTTCAACCTGCTTGGCTTATCTGTGTTAATTTTTATAGCTGTGGAAGGAATAATGCTGTTCTGTTCCTAGGTATGGCATTTAAAAAAAATAAAAATAAAAAATGGTGCTGGGGGGAAATAAGGTATCACTAGAAAACCAATACACACACAACTCAGAAAACAGTGCTTTCCCTTCTTCATAATCCCTGTGACTTGTGCAAGGCTGATCAAAGACATTCCATCTATAAAAACAAGGGTACAGTTTCTATTGATGGTGCTTTGGTACAAAAGAACTCTGAGGTAAGCACCTTGACATTGCCAGGAATTTTTGCATGTAGTTTCTGCAATATATTTTAACCAATTCAAAAGGATGGTTAAGATGGCCTGCCCCAGGAGACAAATTGATCCAATAGGATTCAAGAACTCTCGGGGGGATTTATCCATTGACTTTGGCAGCTTCCCTGTCAATGCCCTGATTAATTTATGGTATGACATTCTGACACAGGCTATTGACACAGTGGGGCCCAGGCATCTGCTCCCTCCACAGCAGCAACACAGGACTCCTTGGTATATGGAGAACTTGAGGCTGCTAAAGTGAGAGGGTAGGCAGTTGGAGCGCAGGTGGCACTCAACTCATGCCAAAGCCAACTGACTGCGGCATAGACTGTTTTTGAAGGACTGTGCCATGGCTGTGGAGGCAGCGAAGAAATCTTTATTTGCTGCTGTCATAGCATCTACAAAGTGCCATCCAGCATAGGGTGACCATACCTCCCCTTTGGAACTCCCTTCCAGAGGAAGCCCACCTGGCCCCAAGCCTATTGTCATTCCGGCGGTGTTGTAAAACCTGGCTGTTCACCCAGGCCTTTGAGGGTGGGTTGTGGGTTAGGGTTAGGGGTTTTTTTTCGCCCCCATCCTGCTTTATTGTTTTAAACTTCCGTGCCTTGTTTTAAATACTGTGATTGTTTTAAATGGTTTTTATAGTGTTTTATATTGTAAATTGTTGGAAGTTGCCCCGAGCTGGTTACAGGAGGGTGTGGGGTATAAATTGCAAAAATAAATAAATAAATAAATAAATAAATAAAAGAAGATGCTTATGAAAAAATACATGGTACAGGGCTGCACTGGAACCAATGCAGCCCTGCAACATGTATTTTTCATAAGCATTCTCTTTTGAAGGGGAGGTATGGCTCCCTAGTCCAGCAGAGCTTTTCCGGATGGTGAATAAGCTGTCTCCACCTGCTGTTAAAGTCATTGGCTGCCCACTGTGACAAGTTTGCCACCTATTTTGCAGACAAAGTCACTCAAATTTGGCTTGACTTGGGTACTGCGTCAGAGTTTGGGGTTGAGAAGGTCCAGTCTTGTCTGGTTCACTTGGATCAACTTCAATTAATCTCACCCACCGATACGGAGGATGTGCTTGGAGGGGTGTGGCCAACCTGTTGTGAATTAGATCCATGTCTGTCCTGGAGACACTGGGGGCATTGCTGGCTGGGGTTGTCAAAGCCTCCTTTAGAGAGGGCAGGGTGTCTGATAGCTTCTTGGATCCATGTCAGTCATGTTTTCATCCTGGGCATGGAACTTGGACTGCATTTGTGGCCTTGGTTGATGATCTCCACTTTGAAATCGATAAGGGAAATTGTACCTGTTGCAGATTGCAGCCTTGTGGAGCTACTGCTCCTTTAAAAGAGCATGACCTGCTTACCTGAGTATGCATGAGCATGGGGCACACTCAAGAGTGATGGCAAGTGACTTGACTGAGCCAGCCTGAAGTAATCAGAGAACCTAATTGCAGAGTAATGGACCTTGGGAGGCACCTGGCTCTATAAACCTGTAGGAGCCAGGTTACGTAAGAAGAAAGTAGGCATTCTATCTCTGGAGACAGAGGAAGCAGGCGCTCCAGCTTGGAATCTTGGCTGTTTGGAAGGCAAGACGTCTGGTGAAGCTGGGAATGACTAGAACAACAAGGGAGCTTCCAGTGAAATTTCTGGCAGTTGCTGAACCTGACCAGTAAGAGATACTTGGAGGCCTGAGTTGCAAGAGCCTGTAAGGGAGAAAGCCTTCCCCTCCCATCCCCCTCCCCCCACTTCAGACATCAGGCGTTACTGGACTCAGCTGCCTGACACTGGATCATGGATATAAAGGTGTGATGCTTATGGATTGGGACTAAGTGAGCCAGAGATTTGAAGGGGTCAGAGGGTGTGCCCTGATCTGGTAAGGACTAAGTTCAGCCAGGGCCTGGTTGCCTGGCTGTGAAGGACTTTGGGCTTGCATAAATAGATGTAAATAAGCTGTATGAGTATGCAATTTGCTGTTGAGTGTGCATAATTTGGGACTGAATTCTGACAAGATTTACCACAGGCACCACCACCCTGTTACAAGTGTGGTGGAGAATGTGGGTACCCTGATAGTTGGCCGCCAAACCATCAGGGCAAAGTGGTTGATATAGTTTGGGACCCAATTCTGAGAAAACTTACCACAGGCACCACCACCCTGTTCCAAATGTGATGGAGAGTGTGGACTCACCAACAGCTGGACATCAGAGCAAAGGGGTTGAGCCTGTGCAGGGTTGGTGCCATGTGAGTGGAGTATTGCGCCCAGAGCAGTGAGTAGCAGGAGTGACAGTATGACAAAGCATCTGGAGGAGAGTACCCAGGGAAGGATGGCTCACCTGGATAAGGGCTTGAGCAAGACTCTGCAGATTAGGAACAACAAAATGGCAGCTGAGGACTGCACCCGCATGCTAGGCAAGTCATCAGTTTGTGAAACTATGTGGAGTGCAAATTGTGATAGTGGGACCAGAGGCCAGGAAGACAAAGAAAGAAGGCAGGTACTGTGGACCCAAGGAGGGGAGGTACTTCCAGGAACTATTGGAACTATGGCCAGTTGAGACATTATTGGAGAGCCTGCTGGAAAAGTTGGCAAGGTAAGATAAGAGTACAGACTCTGTAGAACCAGAGAGAGACCTTGTATGAGTCTGGGATTAAAGAGAAAATATGTTGAAACTGTGGGGTTATGGGACACCTGAAAAGGATGTTTTCCTTTTGGTCTTGTCCTCTGAAGGGAAAGAGGGACAGACCTATAAAGAGAACCCCGAGTGGACTAAAAAGAGAGAACCTAGTGGGAAGTGAATTCCTTCAATCCAAAGCACCCCGGCTAAGGAGCTGTTGGTCTTGCCAAGGCTTGGGACACGTAAAAAGGAATTGCTCCAGGAGGAATCTCCAGAAAGAGGTTTGGAGCAGACCTTGGAAAAGAAGGGAGTAGCAGATGAAGGGCACAGAAAGTTAGTTGAAAAAGTGCTCTGACTATATTAGTTGGCAAAGGAATAGAAGTTACCAAGAGAGGCTATAAACGGTTAAAGAGGGGAAGTTTTACCCTCATGAACAAGCAGGCTCAGTTAAAAGCTACTCTAACTAGTCAAAGGAAAGCAGGCAATGGCCCGAACCCTCAGAAAGAAGATGAAAGACTGCAAATAATAGCTTAAAGTGTACAGTTGGGGCTGACTAGTGCTGAAACTCGGTCTTTGGAAAACTTCAGAATTCTCCAGAAATTCTGTTCCCCAGTTCTGAATTCCAAAATTCTGAGTACCAAGACTGGTCCCCGGAAAACTTTGGAAAACTTCAGAAACCTCAATCAAATACTGGCACCATTTAGTGACCAAGATGATTGACCCTAGTTTCTCTGAGCTAGGAAACAAAACATAGTGCCCTATTTGGTAGGAGGGGTGTATGGGAGGGAACAGTTGAGTGATGGACAAGCCACAGGACAAGTTTTGATTGGCTGACAGGGGCAAAATAAAAGTGGTTGTATAGCCATTTTCCATTCTCTTTGGTGAATTTGGCTGTGTGCTACGCTGCAGATCTATAAGTAATCAGCTTGAGGAAGGGATGTCTTGCCTGGCCTTGCCTGGGCTGGGCTGGCATAGCCTGCCCAAAGGGACAATGCTGGGGGATGGTGGTTACTTTGTTCCACAATGTCATGATTTTTTTAAAAAAAGAAGTGGGTGCCATGCTGCTGCCGCCTGCTGCTTGGCACCATGAGGCGAGAGGGATCTCTGCCTTGCTCCACTTCCCCTGGCCATGAGCTGTCCATATACTAGGGGCAATGCCAGGGGTTGCCACCAGTGCCTAATATACTTAAATTTTAAAGTGGATGCTGCTGCAACTTGCACTGCTTGTTGACAAGTTGGCACCGTAGAGACCAGAGAGGGATCATTTTAGTTTTGCTGTGGTTTTTGTGGGTAACAAGACTGTACTTTGTCTGTGGGTTCAACTTTGCCACAATGCGACTGACTACTGAGCAAGGGCACAGGGGAGATATACTTTCTTTCTAGTTAAAATAATATGGTGTGTGGGGAGGAGGCAGCTTGCCTTGCATAGGTGGGCACTGGGCAAGCACAATGGAGACTTTTTTGTGGGTGTGAATTTTCTTGTGGGTGTTGCAATTATGTCTGCTGGGATGGCTTTTTTGAATTTGTGCACACAGTTGTTGAACTTTTGTGTGTTTGTCTTTTTACCTCGAACAATTGTCCTATTCTTGCTAGCCTGCTTTTCTGGGCACTGCTTGGTTGGCATAATGATTTTAAAGTGGGTGTACTCTGCTGATGGTGGGGCATGCTGTGGGTACACTACTGCTGGCTTTTTGGGATTTCTGCATGCAGTAGCACTTTTGTTGGTTTGTCATCTTGAGTGATTGTCCCACTCTTGCTAGCCTGCTTTTCTGGGTAATGCTTTGGCTGTGGGCTCAAGAACTTTGTCAATATGTTACCAGCCGAGGCACTGGGGAAATATTTTCTTTCTAGTTAATTTATGGTGTTTGGTGAGAGGACATTCAGAGTTCCATGGGTTTCTGAGGTCTGGAATTCTGAATTCCAGGTCCTCGGGAAAAAGTTTAGAGTTTCGGCAGAGTACCCAATTCACGTACTTGGAACTTCAGAACTTGATCTGAGTACCTGGATGGCATATTTGGTGGCCTTTTATTTATTCATTATTTATTTATTATGAACATTTATTAGCCACCCCCTCATGCCAATGGCATCTCGGGGCGGTTTACAACATAAAATACACAAGTAAAATCAAATTTAAAAACACAACCCCATTTATCAAGATTTAAAATATCATAAAGACCTTTACAATACCCCCCAACTACCCCACCCTCCCATCCTGCCCTTTTGGTGTCCCTTTATTTATTTATTGAATGCATTTCTATCCCGCTCTTCCTGCCACAGGCAGCGCAGAGCAGCAAACAACACTATAAAATATAAAATACCAATATAATATAAATATTTTAAAACATTTTAAACATTAAAACACAACAGGGAGAAAACCCTTGATACTGTTGACCATAGACTGCTGTTGACACGGCTGTGGGACCTGGCTGCGGTGTGCGGTACTGGTCCTAGGTGTTTCCACTCATTCCTGGCTAGGAGAACCCAGACGGTGGTCATGGGCAGTGGCTTGTCGGCCCCTCAGGAGCTTCCTTGTGGGGGTCCTGCAGGGTTCCATCTTGTCTCCACTCCTGTTCAGTGTGTATCTGAGGCCCCTGGGAGAGATCATTCAGAGATTTGGAGTGAGGTGCCATCAATATGTGGAAGACACCCAGTTCTATCTCTCCTTTTCATCTGACCCAGATTCTGCAGTCGTGGTGCTTACCTAGTGCCTAGTTACCATTGGGGACTAGATGTGGACAAGCTGATTGAAGCTGAATCCAGACAAGACCAAGGTGATGATGATTTGCCAACCTTGTGACCTGGGGGAGGTGGGAACCTGTCATTGATGGGGTCTGGTCTGGGTACTCAGAACTTGATCCGAATACCTATTCAGTGCAACCCTAGGGTTGGCTCAAGGTGAAACAAAAGAAATGTGTATTGAAATAGAAAATTTGGTGAAAGATGTGGGAAAACTGACTAAATAAATCCTGAGGTAAAGAAAAGGTGGAGTCAGAGAGAGCTACTCTTGCCGAGCAAAGGAAGTCACAAGAGTTGGATATAACAGACTTAGATGAGAACATTAGGACGTCTGTAGTAGAGGCTTTAAGAATCTGTGAAGCCCTGGGAGAATAAGGTGAAAGGGAATAACTGGGCTAGAGCCCCAGAAACCATGGCCTGAAGAGGCCAACAGGGTCCCAAGGGGTGTGTGTTTGCTGGGAGGGCCCACACCCCACTCCTATGCAAAAGGAGTTAGAAAGTATCATCAGGCAGGGTGAAGGTGATAGGTTATATAGAACAAGGTAGAGAGACATAATTGGATTGTAGGGGATTGGAACCCCCTAAGACTGTGCAGGGCTTAAAGCCCTCAGGAAAATATACGGACAAAATTTCCCATGGTGACAGTCCTGAGGCTGCAGCTAGTGCAGAATGTCGTGGCCCATCTCCTTATGGGGATGGGGCCAGTGTGAGCACGTAACTCCAGTTCAGTGTGCACAATAGTCTCCTGGGCTGATTCAAGGTGTTGGTTTTAACCTTTAAAACCGTTGTGGCAGAACAGAGTATGTAGATTAGCTCTGCCTGTGTCTGTTCCCAAGGTGGCAGAACAGGGTATGTAGATTAGCTCTGAATACTGTGTTTGTTCCCAAGGATTTGTTAGCACAGGCACTGTAGCGATTTATTAACACGGACTCAGCAGATTACACAGGGACTTTCCGACACAAGCGCAGTACTAGTCCCAGACATGAGTCAACATTTGACCTGCGTAGTAAGCCCCAGTTATATAGCACTGGACACTAGTGCCATATCAAGAATCAAGCTGAATACTGTGTTCTGATTGGAGCTGGGGAAACAAAGAACTGTGCATTGATTGGGTCATGATCAGAAGCATGGTGCTAGATGAGAATGTATAAATATATGTGCCTTTCTTTGTTGGGTGCCTGATGATCCAAAGATCCTCAGTCCCACAGCCGCTGTGTATCCTGCAATAAAGCCTGATCTGATAGACGTCTCTGTGCAGCCTCCTCTCATTATTGCCCCCACAAAGCAGAATTTCTCCGACAATTCTGGTGTCAGAAGTGGGATGAGAGGAACATAGGAATCCTACGGATCCTATGGTAAGTGCTGCTCCTGGTTGCTGGGGGATACCTCGGCGACGGGTGCGCGGCTCGGACCTGGTCCCTGCTGCCCCGTCCTGTCTTTGCCCAAGACCAACCGTGTTGTGTCTGGGACTGGTGTAGTCATGGGTTCGGGTGGGTCTAAAATCCCCTCTGGGGATACCCCAACCCGTTACATGTCCCAAAAGTATGGATCCTCTGCTGTAAAGTTTGTCACCAAATGGAACTTTTATACTGCTGATAATCCTGATCTGCAGTTTCCTTTGGGCGGGTCCTTTGATTTCCTGATTCTCAAACATCTCCGTGAGAATCTGGAGGACAATCAACCCCGACAAATGGATGCCTGGTATCTGTGGGATGAAGAAGCCTACAAGCCAAATGTCCAGGCTCGTTTTAAGAAACCCCAGCCCCTTATCCCCCCTTCCCTGGAGGGGTTTAAATCTGCTTCCATGTTCCCCTTGAAGGAAGCCCCAGCCCCAGTCTCATCTGTTCCCCAAATATACCCCAGCCTATCTGATGACCTTCTGGACTCCTGGGTCCCCAGACCCCCTCCGGGTCAGCCTCCTGATGCCAGGGCTGCAGCGGCCTTGCCAACTCCCCCGGCATCCAAGGCTGGGTCACCCGGCCCCCAGGGTCTTATTGACCTGGCGGAGGGTTCGGCAGACCTCGAACGAGCTGGACCTCGGACCCGGAGCCAATATAATATCCAGGCACCCCTTCGTACATACCCTGATCCAGCGGGTGATCATGACCCTGTTGTTCATGTCCCGTGGACTCCTGGGGACGTTATGAATTGGTCCCAAACGTTCCCCAAATTAAGAGAATCCCCAGGTGAATTTAGGTCCAAGCTGCAGCAGCTTTTCTCAGTTTATAATCCAACTTGGGGAGATGTTGGAATGCTTTTGTCTGGTCTTTTAACTACGGAGCAGTGCTCCGCCCTTTTTAATCAGTCCCGATCAGGTAATCATCCCAATGGGTGGCCACAGCAAGACCCGGGTCACAGCACCCCTGCCGAGCGTGCTGCCTTGGGGCGTTTCCGTGAGCGCCTGCTTGCCAGCATTCCTGAACTTGTTCCGCCCCAGCAAGATTGGCATAAAATTTCCTCTGTTAACCAGAAGAAGGACGAACACCCAGCTGATTACCAGGCACGCCTCCTAGCAGCTTTTAGAAAGCACTCGGGAATAAATCCCGAGCTGCCAGACACCCAAGGATTGATTGTCACCCAATATGTCTCTGATCTCCAGTCATCTGTTCGCACCAAGTTGCAAACCGCTATTCTGGATTGGAAAACTCGCCCCCTCAATCAGATCCAAGCTTCCTGTTCTCAGGTCTGGGATCAACTACAGGAAGAAAAGGATAGGGCAGAGGCAAAGCAGAAGCAAGCAGCAGCTAAACTCTGTGTCCTACAAGTTCAACAGCTAAGCGGCGGCCGTAGCTCAGGACCCAGGCGCCCTCCTCATCATGAGGGATATCCCCCTCACCCTCCCCGGCAACCCCTTGCTCGAGATACCTGTGCATACTGCAAACAAAGGGGTCATTGGAAAAATGAGTGCCCCAACCAGAATAATGGCTGACAGGGGGGAGGTTATCGGCAGCACACTCCAGGGAATCCTTCCCAGCCATCTGACACTTTCCTGGCGCCACCGCCGCAAAAGGGCCCCCGGGCCCGTGGACAGTATCTCGCTGCTGAGGAAAACTTCCAGCCTGACTTGTTTGCATCGTCCAACTGACTCGGTCCCGGGACCCCTGAAAACGTGAGCTCACCTTGTTTGTCTGCTTTTTCGTTGTCTGCTGAGCAATCAGGCCCCCATGTTCAGGTTTCTGTTGGGGGTACCCCTGTTCCCTTTTTAGTTGATACCGGGGCCACACGCTCTATGCTCCGTAATGATGCAGTTCCCCATTTACCTGTTTCTACCACTGTTGTACCCACAATAGGAGTTGAGGGTGTTCCCAGCTCCCAGCCTCTCTCTGACCTGGTCACTGTAACTATTGGACCGCTCACTGAGAGGCATTCCTTTTTACTCAGTCGGGACACCCCTGTAAACCTTTTGCGTAGGGACTTGCTCTGTAAATTGAATGCAAACATCTCCTGTACACCTGATGGAGTATTTGTCACTGTACCTGACCTCTTAACCCCATCTGTCATGATGGTCCTTGCTACTGAGGAGGCTGGACAGGAGTGCCTGCCTGGTCAGCAGGCCCTCCTTGACCAATTCCCTTCTACATTGTGGGCAACCAACCCTGATGTTGGATTGCTGCGAGGTGTGGATCCTGTTGTCATCCAGGTTAAAACTGGCAAGCCCTTCCCTTCAGTGCCACAGTACCCTCTCTCGGCTGAAGAAATTGCTGGTATTCAACCTGTTGTTTCTGCTTTTCTCCTCTCTGGGGTATTGGTTTCTACTTGTTCTCCTGTTAATAGTCCCATTTTTGCCTGTCAAAAAGCCAGGAAGGTTCCATTCAGATGGCACCACTGTCTACAGGTTTGTTCAAGACCTGCGTAAGGTAAACCAATTTGTTGTTCCCCTTCATCCTTTTGTCCCTGATCCTGTTACTACCATTACTAGTATCCCAGCCTCTGCTAAATATTTTACTGTCATTGACCTTTCTCAGGCTTTTTTTCCTCTCTCTGTTCCTGTACACCCTGATTCTCAGTACCTGTTTGCCTTCACTGACCCTTCCTCCTCTTCTCAGCATACTTTTACCCATTTGCCCCAAGGGTTTCATGACTCTCCCTCCCTTTTTGGTCTTGCTTTGTGTGAAACCTGCAGGGGTTTGTTGTTCCCCCTGACACAGCCTTAATTACTTATGCTGATGACTTGGAGCTCATTCAGACGTGCTTTTAAATCGCACAGCAGCAGCGGCGGCATCGTGCAATTTTAAAGCACCCCGCACTTCGGGTTGGTGTGAATGCACCGAGTGTGCACATTTCAGCCTAACCCAAACTGTTGGAGTGTGGTTTTAAAAGCTGCTCCAAGCAACTTTCAAAACCGCACTCCAACAGTTCGGGTTAGGCTGAAATGTGTGCCCTCGGTGCATTCACACCAACCCAGAAGTGCGCGGTGCTTTAAATCACACGATGCCGCCGCCTCTGCTGTGCAATTTAAAAGCACGTCTGAATGAGCCTTTGCTTGTGGCTGCTTCCTCCCTCTTGGCCTGTCGAGGCATTCCTGTCCCTCCTTTACCACCTTGCCTCTGCGGGACATAAGGTTTCTCGGGTCAAATTACAGTTTTGTTGTACCTCTGTCCGTTATTTGGGCCATGTCATCACCCCTGATAACCGCTTGATTTCTGTGGATCGTTTGGAAGCCATTTCAGACTTGCCCCTACCCACTACAAAACGCCAGTTGCGCAAGTTTTTAGGGGCTGCTAACTATTGTCAATGGATTTTAGGTTATGCCCAGCTGGCCCAGCCCCTATATTCCTGCCTTTCTGCTGCTGACTTTTCTCTGCCACTAGAGGCCACTGAGGCTTTTCATTCTCTTAAACGTGCCCTGGCCTCTCCACCAGCCTTGGCCCGACCTAACTACTGCAAACCCTTTATTCTTTGCTGCCATGAATTTGATGGATTTGCCCTTGGGGTCTTGACTCAAACCCTTGCAGAAGTCCACCGCCCTGTTGCTTATTACTCCTCTCGTCTCAATTCTGTAGTCCGTGGTTTCCCACCCTGCCTTCGGGCAGTTGCTGCTGCTTCTGACCTTGTTGAGTGATCTGCTTCTTTAGTCCTTGGACACCCTTTAACTGTTTCAGTTCCACATTGTGTTTATTCTCTCTTAAATCAGGGCAAAACTCAGTTTTTGTCTCATGCCCACCTCACTAAGTATGAACTTGCTTTGTTGTCTTCTGAAAACATCACCCTTCAACGGGTGCCTCTGCTTAACCCGGCCCCTCTCCTTCCTACACCTGATGATGGTTCTCTTGATTCTGTCCCCCATGAGTGTCTCTCCCTTTTGCAAACAATCTTTCTGCCTCATCCTGACCTTACAGATTGCCCTCTCACAAACCCTGATTTACTGTTGTTGGTAGCTGTTTCTGTGAAAATAATCAGCTGCTTGTTGGTTATTCTGTTTGTACTCAGCATGCTGTTTTGGAAGCTTATTCCCTACCACAACTTCGCTCAGCTCAGCCAGCAGAACTTGTAGCTCTCACCAGAGCTTGTTTTTTGGCTCAAAACTGTATTGTTAATATTTACACTGACTCTTGTTATGCCTTTGGTGTTTGCCACTCTTTTGGAGCTATTTGGAAAGAATGGGGCCTTCTCACCTCTACGGGCTCCCCTATTACCCATTCCTTAGAAGTTTCTGAACTTCTCTCTGCTCTCCTTCTCCCTAAAGCTGTTTGTCATCCATGTTCGGGCTCACACCACAGCCAACACTTCTGAGGCTGTTGGAAACTGCCTGGCTGATAAGGCTGCAAAACGAGCAGCCAGGTGTGGTCCCTTGGGACACCTCGTTCTTGCAGCTTCTTTTTCAGATCTGCTACCAGGAGTCCCACCATTGATGCAGCTTCGTGATCTCCAGCAGGTAGCCCATCCCTCTGAACAATGCATTTGGTCCCGAGCTGCCTGTGTTCCTGCTTCTATGGGAGTCTTCTACCATCCTGATGGATGACCTGTTGCCCCCCACTCCCTGGTTCAGCATCTTGTTCGCATGGCTCATCTGCACTCTCATACAAACAAAGGGGGGATTGCCCAACAGATCTTGTCCTCTTGGTTTGCACCCTTTGTAGCAACAGAAGCCCGAAACCTGGTCCGCTCCTGTTCTATGTGCTAACTTCATAATGTAGCAAAGACAGCTCTGGTCCGCAGCTCCACTCGACCATGGTCAGATGGACCCTTTCGGAATCTCCAAATTGACTTTGCAGACCTCCCTCCAGCAGTGGGATTCAAACACCTTCTTGTTGTTATCTGTACCTTCTCGGGGTGGACTGAAGCATTTCCTTGTCGTAAAAATGATGCTTTAACTGTAGCCAAGCATCTCCTTCATGACTTTATCCCTTGTTTTGGGATCCCCCTTTCCATCAATTCTGATATGGGCTCACACTTCACTGCCGCCCTCACCAAAACTTTGTGTAAAACTTCGGGGGTTAACCTGTACTTTCATACACCTTACCATCCCCAAAGCAGCGGACAAGTGGAA
>QEPC01015466.1:1432224-1453864 GCA_003113815.1 Sphenodon punctatus | reverse complement strand
GTAGTAAGCCCCAGTTACATAGCACTGGACACTAGTGCCATATCAAGAATCAAGCTGAATACTGTGTTCTGATTGGAGCTGGGGAAACAAAGAACTGTGCATTGATTGGGTCATGATCAGAAGCATGGTGCTAGATGAGAATGTATAAATATATGTGCCTTTCTTTGTTGGGTGCCTGATGATCCAAAGATCCTCAGTCCCACAGCAACTATGTATCCTGCAATAAAGTCTGATCTGATAGATGTCTACATGTAGCTGCCTCTTATTATTGCCCCCACAAAGCAGAACTTCTCCGACACCGTATACTGTCTGGGTCCCACTTATCTGAAGGACTGCCTCATCCCTCAGGCCATAAGCCATCCTTTGCAGTCTGCCTGGACGCAGCGTCCTCCTTGAGGTCCTGCACTGTCAGAAGATGGCCACTATGAGGAGGGCATTCTCGGTTGCTGCACCGTTGCTGTGGAACTCCCTCCCAGAGGACGTCTGCCTCTGCTCGTATCCACTCACCTTCCGGCAGCTATGTTAGACCTTATTGTTCTCCCAGGCATTTGGAGAAGGAGATGGGGAGTGTGTAGGGGGTGTGGGTTGGTGGGAGAAGAGGTATCTTATTTATATTTTATTGTAATACTGGTTATGTTTTATGATTTGTTATTGTTAGCATAGCCACCCCGAGCTGCATGAGGCAGGAAAGAGAGGGTAATTAAAGCCAACAGGGAGATAAGGTTCGAGTCTGCCGTCAAGCAGTCTGGACGCAGGAAAATAACTAAAGAATGTGAATTGGACAAAATATATGGGTAGTAGGGTGAAGGCAATGGAGCTGGTTGCCCTGAAATAGGCTGTAATGACTAGGTGGTAGGGTGAAGGTGGTGGAGACAGCCACCAAAAAAGAATAAATGGAATTGAAGGATATAAGGTTGTTGAAGGACATAAGACTATACAGAGTTTAAAGCCCTAACACCCAGTGGAACAGGTCTTGCTAAAAAGTGTAATAAGGTGATTGGGAGGGCATTAAAGCTCAGTTTGGGGTGCTAGACCCCAGGGTAGCAGAAGAGTGGTTTCTTGGAAACAGATATTGAAAATGTATATGAATGACTTATGAACTGTCTATACTGAAATTGTGTATTAGAATAAATAGAGAGAAGAGGGCTGAAGACCACACTCTGCTCCAAAAGTTGAGAAGCCAGCCCATTTGTGATAAGGCTGTCTCCAAAGAGAGGAGGAGTGTGGCAGATTATAGCCTTGTCGAGATACTGCTCCTTTAAAAGAACATGACCTGCTTGCCTGAGTATCTGTGCACATGGGATACACTCAAGAGTGATTGAGAGTGGCTTGGTTGAGCCAGCCTGAACTAATCAGGGAAGAGTAATGGACAGTTGGGGGTACCTAGCTCTTTAAGCCTATAGGAGCCAGAGGGTTAGCCACACCCCTCTGGCTACATAAGAAGGAAGCCAGAAGCCAAGGAGGAAATCTCTCTCTGGAGACAGAGGAAGCAGGAGATCCAGCTTGGAAGTCTGACTGTTTGGAAGGCACGACATCTGGTGAAGCTGCGAGAGACTGAAACACAGAGGAGCTTCCAGTGAAATTGCTTACCACCGCTGAACCTGACTGGTGAGAGACATTGGAGAGGCCTGAGTTGTAGGAGCCTGTGAGGGAGAATGCCTCCATGCCTACCTCAAATATCAGGAGTTACTGGCCTTAGCTGCCAGACACTGGACCATGGATATAAAGGTGCAATGTTTATGGACTGGGGCTAACTAAGTTAGAGTCTTGAAGGGGTCAGAGGATGTGCCCCGACCTGGGAAGAACTAAGCTCAGCCAGGGATTGACTGACTAGCTGTGAAGGAGTTTGGGATTGTATAAATAGATGTAGGTAAAGTGTATGGGTTAATTCCTTGTTGACAGTGCGTAATTTGAGACCTGATTCTGACAAGACTTACTACAGGGACTTACACCCTGTTACAGCACCTTTTTGATTCTTAGATCTTTTGGCAGCCCTTGATACTATTGACCATGGGCTGCTGTGATGTGGCTGCAGGACATGGCTGGGGTGCGCAGGACCCGTCTTGAGTGCTGCCACTCATTCCTGGCTGGGAGAACCCAGAGGGGGGTGATGGGCAGTGGCTCGTTGCCCCCTCAGGAGCTTGCTTGTGGGGTCCTACAGGGTTCCATCTTGTCTCCACTCCTGTTCAATGTGTATTGGCGGCCCCTAGGCGAGATTGTTCAGAAATTTGGCGTGAGGTGGCAGACACCCACAGAGCTCTCTCTCTCTGTTTCATCTGACCCAGATAATGCAGTCATGATGCTTGCCTGGCTGCCATTGGAGACTAGATGTGGGCCACTAGACAAGGCAAAGGTGATGATGATTGGCCAATCTTGTGACCTGGGGGAGGTGGAAACCCCTATCATTGATGGGGTTAGGTTCACAGCCTTGGGCTGCTCCTGGATCCACTGTTGTGCCTGGATTGTCAGGTTGTTATGGTGGTCAGGAGCACTTTTTGCCAACTTTATATGGTGAGAACGTAAGACTGCAACATTTTTTGTTGGATTCGGATCTGACCACTGGCATCCATGCCTTTGTAACCTCGGGGCTAGACTACTGCAATGCGCTCTGTCCTTGAACACTGTTCAGAAAATGCAGTTGGTGCAGATGCGGCAGCCCACGCTTTGTTGGGAAAGGGTCGCTGAGAGCACATTACACCAGTGCCCCAGAGTCTGCACTGGCTGTCAATAGTCGTCCTGGCACAATCCAAGGTGCTGGTTTTAACCTATAAAGCCCTAAACGGCTTGGGCCACAGATATCTGAAAGGCTGCTTCTTCCCCTGTGTGCTGTTGTGGCCTCTGAGGTGGACAAGGGGTGCCCTCTTGCATGTGCAAACTGCCCATGAAGTTGCTACAATGAGGGTGCACGGTGGGGGGGCATTTTCAGTTGCTGCCCCACAATTATGGAATTCCCTCCCCTTGGAGATCTGCTTAAGGCCAAGTCTGTTTGTCTTCCAAAATAGATGCAAGACCTATTTGTTTGGCTAGACTTTTGGCAGGCAGAAATAGTGTGGGCTTGGGTAGAGGAGTTTGGGGAGGAGGATTGGTGAGTGGTAGGTAGGGATGAAGGATAGGGTGGGTGGATGGGGTGAGGTGGGTTTTAAGGGATTTTAAATGTATTTTCTTACGTTGTAAGCCGCCCTGAGTCCTAGAAGGAGGGTGGGATAAAAACGTTAAAAATAAATAAATTATTCATAACATAACTTGTTATGACTAAAGGATCTATAAAAATAGGTGTCTGCTACTCCAGGCCAATGAAAGGAATGATCCTGGTCGGCTACAAAGTGGGGTGATATTCTGACTATGCAACAACCTGTTCTGTAAGAGCTAAGCAACATCACGCTCTCCACTCCAGTTAGGAGGGGATAGAGAAGGGATCTTGACTGTTCCCCCTTTGCCAGTCCAAACCCCACGGGGCCCACATGGGAAGTAAAGGGCCCTCAGGATCTTGTTTGGGCAGTCTCTCCTGTAGGGCGAGAAACCTCGATCATCACAGGGCGTAGAGGGTGGGTCCACCTGGGAGGGGAGGAGGGAAAGGGGGGAAACTCAGCTTATGCAGTACTCACGTACAATCACTCCTGCTGCCAAAGATACCACCATGTGCCTGTGTTGGTATATCAGGTCTGGGGGTGAAGGATTCACCGTGAGGGATGGGGAGGATGGAAAAGGGGATGCAACATGTACAGCTTGTTCCACTTATATTGGGGGTGCAAGGAGTTGAGGAAGGGGATACCCACTCACACCTTCACACACTCCCTTTCCCACTACACACACAACACGCACTCTAGAAAAAGCACCAGTATAAGCATACACCCGCAAGCACAAACATAACACATACCTGTGTGTGTGCGCGCACACACACACACACACACACACACACACACTGTCCAGAACACTCTACACAATATCAAGGTCTAGGGGCCAGCGTCTCACAACAATTACTGGTGGGGAACAGAAGCCTCACCGGTGTTTTTATCCTGGTCTCTCTGAGCCGTCCCAGGTGTTGCTGCCTGCCAATCCATGGGGCCCGCCCCCACTGTCATCATGGTGGGACGGCTCCCAGGCCCCGCAAGGCTGTGCCCTGCATCGCAGCCTGGTCTTTGGTTGCCCAGAAACCCGAGTAACGCACAGCATGGCCCCTTCCAGGCCCTGCGCGCCCAAGCGCTGAATACCATGGTGCCGCTGGGGTTCCGGTTGCTCGGCCACTGGAGACATGTGCCTCTGGGCTAGGGCTGCTCACCCGACCGGAAACACCGGCAGCTGGGTTGGGGCCCTGACAACCCCCATCTCCCTTTACATGTCTTTGAGAAGTTGTTTAACAACCATTTTTGCTGAGCTGGGCCAAACTGACATCACCCCCCTGGCTACTACGAACAATCTGGGACTATACCTAATTCAAAGGGTCCAATCCTGACTCCACTGAAACCACTAGGAATTTGGGTCCCAGTGCAGCTGCACCACCTGTCCCAATTATAATTACACCCTTGAGTGAGAATCCCACCCATCATCCGATTCTCTGGGGATAGCAGAACACCGAATCAGGTGATTCACAGCTGTTCTTTTCCTGCAGTGGAGTCAATCTCCAGATATCTTAATTGCCTTAAACTGTTAATTTTGCCTAAGAGCAATAATTCACTTTCTTATATCCTACTGCACCATTAATTTATTCATCAGGCAAGTGCAGCCATCTTAAAAAGCCTTAAACAACTGTCCTCAACAGGACTAGCCTGAGTCATCTCTCTCTCTTGCTCCCATGTTACACTCACCAGAGTTTTGCTTTCTGGCCTTATATAGCAGATTACATATCTTCCCCATTGCTGTCAATGGGGAAAATGTAGTGAACATGAGTCCCTGAGTATAGTTATCATTCACCATCACAGGCAGCCTTGGCTGAGGTCCCTGACATTATTATTATTATTTTTATTATTATTAATAACAAACATTTATATAGCGCCAGCAGTGTACCTGGCACTTTACAAAGTAATAAAATAGACAAGGTCCCTGCCCCTAGGGCTTACAATCTGAGAGACAGGAGATGAGGGAGAGAAATAGGAAGGGGAACAGAGGGAGAGACAAGGGGTCTAACATTCATAATTTTTCCTTGACCCCAGGAAAAATTAGTTCCTCACTAGTGGTTTATTTTGCACAAGATTGTAAATTCTGCATTCTTAGGTTTTGAAGCACTGCCTGTTCTAGTAGAGATGGAAGGAGAGAAAATGAATGCTCATGAAAGAGGGAAATCTGCACATAAAATCCTAATAGGATTTACCTGTCCCACAAAGCTCACAAATGAAGCTCTGCTGTGGTAGGGATGGCCTCACGCCTGGAAAGAGCAATAGTTCCACCCTGCTTCCAATGCACAGAGAAAGGAGAAGCTCTTCTTCCATCTGCACCATTCCTCAGGGCTCAGGTTCTTTTAACTCCAAATGGAAGCAATAAGCCAGTATAGCTGTCGGATTGCTGCCATAGCTACAGTCTTGAAACTGAGCCACTCTGAACTTTCCCCTTCCTTTCTAGATCATATTTCCTCTAGCAAAGGAACTCAGGAAACTTTTTCTTCCAGCTCTGCTTGGAAAAGGGAAAGGTACTTAATTCCCTCACAGCCTTAGTATGAAATAGCCTTCAAAATAAGCAAAACGATTAATACACAGTTAGGGATTAATTTCCAACAGAATAATAATGTCTATTAAAGTTAACAGACATAGTAGAAAGTATGTTGTGGAACCAGTTAGGTTGGTTCGCCCCCAAAGGCTGATGGAACCTGAAAGGTTCCAGATAGCCCTAGGGGATGTTTCCTCTGACTTCAATGGCCATTCACTCGATGGCCTCATGTCCAGGTGGAATATTGTGCTAACAGAGGCCATCGACTGTGTGGCTTCCAGGTGTCCGCTCCCGAATTGCCGACAAAGCAGCTCCCCATGGTATACCGGGGAGCTGTGGCAGATGAAGCAGGAAGGGCGGTAGTTAGAGCGATGGTGGCATCATTCGCGTACTGAAGTTGACCGATTTGTGGCATAGATTCTGGTTAAGTACCTATGCTGTTGCAGTGCAGACAAGGTTTTCTTTGCTGACCTCATTGTGTCCATTAAGTCCCACTTGGCTGAGCTGTTCCGGGTGCTGAGGGGGCTGGTCAGTCCGGCCTTCCTCCACCTGGACGTAGAACCATCAAATGCTCGCTGTGATTTGTTTGCGGACTTTTTTGCAGACAAAATCACTCAAATTCACCAGTTTTGATGCAACTCTTTTTTAGCAGGGAATGGATCAGAGGCAGTAGAAGCCCCTTCTTGTCCTGTTTATGGGATGAGTTTCGGGCGGTGTCGCCCTCAGATGCAGGGGATGCTCTTGGGACTGTTCGAGCCACCTATTGTGAACTAGATCCATGCCTGTCCTGACTGGTTAAGGTTAGCCGGGAGACATTGGGGCCGCTGCTGGTGGGGATAGTCAATGCCTCCCTTGGGGAGGACAGGGTGCCAGGCTGTCTCAAGGAAGCGGTGGTGCGGTCCCTGCTCAAGAAACCATCTTTGGACATTGATGCCCCTGCCAGTTATTGGCCAGTTGCTAACCTTCCCTTTTTAGGGAAGGCTATTGAANNGGTGGCTTGGCAGCTTCGGAGACATTTGGACTGGGTCAATTTTCTTGATCCCTCGCAGTCGGGTTTTCGTCCGGGTTATGGCATGGAGACAGCGCTTGTGGCCTTGACCAACGACCTCTCCTGTGAGTTGGACTGGGGTCATTCGACCCTGTTAGATCTCTTGGCTGTATTTGATACCGTTGATCATGAGTTGTTGGTGACTCGGCTGTGGGACCGGGCAGGGATTGGCGGGACTGTTCTTAAATGGTTCCACTCTTTCGTGGCTGGGAGAACCCAGCGTCTGCTGCCAGGGGAGTTTTCCTTCTCTTCCCCCCCCCCCCCGGGGCCTCTTGTGTGGAGTACCACAGGGTTCCATCTTATCCCCTCTCTTGTTCAATGTGTACATGCGGCCTCTGGAAGAGGTTGTTAGGGAGTATGGAGTGAGATGTCATCAATATGCTGCTGACACCCAGCTATATCTCTCATTTTTCCTCCGACTCGGGTCCAGCAGTCTCGGTGCTTACCCGGTGTTTGTCTGCTGTGGGGGACTGGATGAGGAAGAGCTGCCTGAGGCTAAATCCTGACAAGATGGAGGTGATGGTTGTGGGGAGGGCAGAGGGAGTGGTAGCCCCCATCATTGATGTGATCCGCCCTCCACTGGTTTCTCAGGTCTGGATTCTGGGGGTCCTCCTGGATCCACAGCTCTGCCTGGATGCCCAGGTGGAGGCTGTGGTGAAAGGAACATTTCGCCAGTTACATCTGGTGCATCGGCATAGGCCGTAT
Organism: Sphenodon punctatus; assembly: GCA_003113815.1. NCBI lineage: Eukaryota > Metazoa > Chordata > Lepidosauria > Sphenodontia > Sphenodontidae > Sphenodon > Sphenodon punctatus. Next base: position 1,446,471 of record QEPC01015466.1, on the reverse strand, counting down.
GTCTCGGACTCTGATCTGGCCACAGTCATCCATGCTTTTATTACTGTGAGACTGGATTACTGCAACATGCTCTACGTGGGACTATCCTTGGTGTTGGTTCAGAAGTTGCAGCTGGTGTGGAATGCGGCGGTCCGTATCTTGATGGGGATGGGCTGATGTGAGCATATTACATCGGTGCTTCGCTCTCTGCACTGGCTGTTGGTAGGCTTCCGGGCCTAATTCAAGGTGTTGGTGTTGACCTTTAAAACCCTAAACTGCTTGGGCCCCGCCTATTTGCAGGACCACCTCACCCTCTGGGTCCTGGACCGACCCCTGCAGTTGACTGGGGGTGCCCTCCTTGAGGTCCCCTGGGTTTCCCGGTGTCAGACTTGCCAGTCACGCCCCCCTGGGGGGACATGGCTGGTGCACCCAGGGACATCGAGAGGTTCCCCCTCCCTCGGCAGACTTACCCTCTGGGCTGCTAGCAACAGAGTCAGGCACGGCTGCATCAGGGGAGTCCCTGCATCAGCGGGTTTCCACAATAACCTGCTCCGACGCAGGGAACAGAGACACACAGTCGGGGGTGCCTCACAATGTGGGGGCGGGGCCCGTGCCCTTGCATTGCTCCACACGGCTGCAGGCGCATCAGGGGGCAGAGTCTATACTTGAAAAACCGGCGCTGTGACACACAGTGCCGGTAATCAGAGCATTGAGAGGCAGGCCCCTGACTGACTGTGTTTATACAAAGCTACGTGTGATTTCCCTGTTCCCTTCCCTAAGTGTGAATTGATATATATAGAGTTGTAGATTGTAAGTTGTGTTCCTGCCCTTTTGTCCTTGGTGTATGTAAGAGCGTGATAGCGAGTGGGAACGTGCAGTGTGAAAAGTCCTCCCCTCCCCCCGGGGTTTCTTCTCTTCTTTCCCCTCTGTCCCTTCTTGGAGCAAAAGAACCCTTGTCCATCTTTGTGGTCCTGGGGACCTTGCCCCATCCTGCACATCTCCAGCACCCCTCTCTTTCTTCCCCTTGTGGACTGGGTTGTGCAAGTTGGGAGAGTGTTTGGAGTGCGGCCATATCTTCCTTCCACTGCTCTGCACACTATGATGATAGAGGCCTGGTTTCTTTGGAACCATTAGGCCACCCTTCTATCCTGATGGGCATTAGATCTCGAGGGCCCTCCCCAAGAGCACTCATGTACGAAGCTGTGCGTGCGTGGATTCATACCCTTTCCCAAATCCCTCTCTGGTCTGCCCTTCCTCTCCTCCCCGCCCCCGTGATACCCGGGTGTCCACTATGAGGAGGGTGTTCTCCGTGGCTTCACCGCAGCTGTGGAACTCCTGCCTGTTGGAGATCTGCCAGGCTGCCAGCCTTCCCTCTTTCCACAGACAATGTAAGACCTGGCTGTTTCGCAAGGCCTTTCCTGATGGAGATGGGGTGGGTGGGTTGGGTTAGGTTAGGGGAAATGGTTTTTTTTAATAATATATATTAGTTGTAATCATTGTTTGTTTTAATGTGTTAAAATGTTTTTTAAGATATCGTGAGCCACCCTGAGATGCCTGAGGCAGGAGGGGGCGGCATATACGTTTTAAGATAAATAAATACCGTTCCAAAGTAGGTACTGGACTGTTTAAATTTTGCACTCATACTTTGCTATCCGATGAAACCTCTCCAAGTTGCCTCACTAGAGGCTCCTGGCATTCCATTATGCTGCAGTCAAAACAGGCTGGTTCTGGGGTAATTCACATGCTACGTTTGAAAACCAAAATTCCATATGGTAGCTCTGGTCTTACTGATTAGGGTTTATTTCCATAAGATATAAGATACAGAGGAAAGATGGTCTTGTAGTTAACAGCCAGGTTTCCATTCTGTCTCCATTTTCTTGAGTGACCCTAGATGAGTTACTTAAACTGAAAATCTTAGGGTGTTGTTCTCCAGTGGAATAGCATATAGGAACAGTTAGTGCAATGGGACTCACACCCACTCTCGCTATCCCACCAAAGGATCATACAGGTAGAGTTTTTCAACAGTAATCTGGAAACCACTTGCAAGAGGTAAAACCAAAGATGGGGGGGGCACTTTCCTTTGTTGGGGGTGCACAACTAGGAGGAGGGCAATAGCGGAGAGAGGAGAGAAATGAATGGGGCTCACCGGCCTTGAATGGGCAGGGTGGGGAGAGGCACATGCCCCCAGTACTTTCCTTGGTTACGCCCTACCACTTGTGCAGGTCATTTTGGGAATGTGGCATTGGTCCTCAGGTTGCCAGATGGGGTGAAATCCTGATTTTGTTGAAGTAAATTAGTCGCTGACTTCAGTGAAGTCAGGATTGTACCCAAGAACAGGAGGAAATTGATAATAATAAAATGATGATTTTCAATACTGTTCAGGGCTGATATCATTAAGTGCCAATGTGCCTGGGCTGAACAGCCATGAATTAGAGACAGATCCCTACCCCAGAGGTTTATAATCTAGGAAGGAAAAGGGAGGGGAAATGAGAGAAAGATAGGGATATATAAATGAAGTTGGGATAGCTGGGTGAATGGGATTGTTTTATACATACACGGGGAGGTGCTTGTGGGGGTTTCTGAATTTTATATTTTAATTTTAAGTTTAATTTTATATGTAGATCTATTTTTATGATATTTGTTATTGTTGTTACTTTTTGTATTGCCTTTTAGTGAGCTGTAATCTGCCCAGAGTCGCTTCAGCGAGAAGGGCGGGATAAAAATACATGAAATAAATAAAAATTTTAAAAGTCGCAGATCACATGCTTACCTTAGTTATAGAGAAATGACAGGCCTGAAAGAAAAGAGAGTAGAAGGAGCTTTAGTGAGGAATAGGATCTAGAGAGAGCCTAATGGAAAAGGTTGGTTTATATTACAATTTATTTTTTGTACCACCTTATACAAAAAGTACTAGGGTGACCACTGACTCCTCAGAATACAGGACATCAAGGTGAGAAGGCTACATCCCTTTCTTTCCAATGGGGATTTGGCCACTGTCATCCATGCCTTCGTTACCTTGAGGCAGGACTACTGCAATGTGCTCTACCTTGGGCTGCCCTTGAAGACCGTTCTGGGGCTGCAGCTGGTGGAGAATGTGGTGGTCCGCCTCTTGATGGCGGCGGGTTGCTGCTTAAGAGTTTGCACTGGCTTCTTATAGCATTCACGACACGATTCAAGGTGCTGGTTTTGACCTTTAAAGCCCTAAACGACCTGGGCTCTACATATCTGATGGAATTTTTCCTTGCTCATGTTCCATTTTTATGGTTAACAGTTCATATTTTAGTTTCCTAAGTGGCTTTGGCAGTCGCATCCTGGGTTTAGATCGAGGGCTGTGCCCTTGCCATTGGATGAGGCTGTCAATCAAATTGATCCTGCCTATCCGATGGAAGGAGGGACACATCCCATCAGTGAAGACCATCTTTCCTGAGAGGAAGGAGAAGGAAAATTCACAGGTAAGAAATTTCCCGTTTTTGTTAAAGCATTTGGCAGTCAGGGATAAGGATTCAGTGGGAGATTGTTGGGGGGTTGGAGTAGGTTGGTCTTTTTGAAGGCGGATTGTATTTTAAATGTTTTAAAACTGTGTATTATGTTTTTTTGTAAGCTGCCCTGAGTCTTCGGGGAAGGGTGGGGTATAGATTTTACATACATACATAATATTGTAACCCACCCTGAGCCTTAGGGGAAGGACAGTTTATAAATAAGTAAATAAAATTAAATTACTACTCTAAAACCAGGTTGGGAGGGAGGTTGGTAGTGAGGGAGTAAATAGGAAAAGAATTGTGGGCAAACAGTATTGCAGTAAATATGCAGTATCGTGGTAAATTGGCAATCTGGTTAAACAAATAGTCCACTGAATGCTAACTGCATACGGATCAGTATCCAGAACTTTATGGATACTTACAGATACTGAGTAGCAGTGGTTACTGGTTACTTGTGTCAGCTGTAGTTCTATTACTTTCTATCTCTTAGTAGAAAGTTCCTGGTGGAACTTAAGTAGTGTGGGTTTTTTTGTTTTTTTTAATTAGAAAATCTTAAAGTGGATCATTCTGACTTGTTTGTTTGAAGTCACTGCTTTTCTCATGTGAGATGCCCTCAATTCTGGTATTCACTACCTAGTTTAAACCTGTATTTGTGTACATGAAATGAAAGTTAAATACCTGGATGAGTCTGATGGATAAAACCCTTATGCATCAACCTTGGTGTCAAGCCCTCTTGCCGGCAGTGCCCGTTGGCGGGTGGCTGCTCCGATCGGGGATCACCCCCAGCCCCCGGTTCAGTCACCCCAGGACCCTCTGACACTGCCCTGCCCCTGTTCTCGGTGGGAGCACAGGACACACACACACACTCCCACCGCACAGGAACCCTCACCGGCCCGATCATGGGCATTGGAGACAGGCATAGGGGCGTCTGATACAGCAGACTTGGCCACGCCCCCATACATCGCTCTGCACACTTGCGGAAGCACGCAGGGGGTGGGGCCTTGGGGATAAACACCAGCACTGGGAGACACTCGGCCTGGTATTGAGGTGGAGAAACCTGCCGACTGAGAGAGCGATAAGTAGTGTACTGCTTGTGTGAACAGTTGAGAATTTTGGTGCTTTGTTGTTGAAAGGTCATAGTGCATAGCTGCTGTTACCCTGTATCCTTCCCTGTGTGTATCTGATAGTGTGAATGAGCGAGAGCAAGTGGAGTGCAAGCAAAGGAGTGAGAACCCTTCCCTTTCTCCTGGAGTATTCCCCCTTTCCCCTCTGGTGTGTAAGCCCTCTTCCCTAGTTCCCTTGGCCTGTGGGCCCCGTTACCCTGTCACCACTACTCCGCCACCTTCCCTACCCCCCTCTGTGGTGTGGTTCTCGTGTGTTGAGAGAACGAGTGGGACCCCAGACTCCCTCCAAACACTTGGCGCCCTATGATGATAGGGACCTGGTCTCTGTGAGGCTAATAGGTCCACATTATATCCTGACGGGCATTATACCTCCCGGCATGTAGAGTCCAGGCCCGTGCGTGGGTAATCTGAGTGAGTGGACGCGAGGAACCTTCGGCCCTTCACCCCTCTCCCCCCCCCCCCCCCCAACCTAGTCTTCCCCTGTGACACTTGGAAACAAATGTGTTGCAAACACATCTATGGGTATTTTTAAATGAGAGTGGTGGGGAGGGGGTCTGTGGCTGCTGTGTGGGACTGATGCAGGGTGTCTATGCACAGGAAATGTGTGGGGAGCATTTCACAGGGGTGGCTCCTTGCATGGTTGCCCCATCCATGAAGGCAGGCACCCTGGCCCACACAGGGCATTCTGGATTTCTCAGGAGTGTTCCATGGGTGGCTAATGCATGGATCACGGGAGTGTGCCTCCCCACGTACCAATTCAGATGAGCGGTTTGCCACGTTGGGGGAGGGCACATGTGGAGGTGTCTTGGTTGAAAACACACATGTTTAGTAAATTAGGGGGACCATATTTATTTATTTCATTACTTATATGCTGCCCCCCATGCCTATGGCATCTCGATAAGATATATTTTTAAACATTAAAAAAAATCTATAATATCATAATTTAAAACAAATTTCAAACACCCCCCCCACAAAAATTAACCCTCCCCTCCGAAGGCCTAGGTGAACAGCCAAGTCTTACAGATACATTGAAAGGCCAACAGGCCCAGGGCCAGGCGAGCCTCCTTTGGGAGGGAGTTCCACAACAGCGGCCCAGCCACCAAGAACGCCCTCTCCATTGTGGCCCCCCATCTTACATGGGGGACCTCCATAAAGGCGCCCCCGGTGGATCGAAGGGATTGCTCAAACGCGGAGGGTGAGGCGGTACCTGAGATATGGGGGGTCCAGACTGTGTAGGGCTTTGTAAATCAATACTAACATCTTGACTCTGGCTCGGTATGCTATAGGCAGCCAGTGCAGAGCGCGGAGCACTGGTGTTATGTACTCCCGCCACCCTGTCCCCATCAGGGGACGGGCTGCTGCATTCTGCACTAGCTGCAGCCTCTGAACCAGAAACAAGGGAAACCCCATGTAAAGTGAGTTGCAGTAATCTAGCCTTGAGGTGATGAAGGCATGGATGAGAGTGGCCAGATCGGGCTCTGAGAGGTAGGGTCGAAGCCCCGGTATCAGATACAGCTGGCGAAAGGCGACTTTAGCCACCGCCTCCACCTGCCGATCCAGACGGAGGCCCGAATCCAAAACCACCCCAGACTCCGAACCTGTAGAGCAACAAGTGGGCGAACTCCCCCCTCAGGGGGGCCAGCACCTCCCCCGCCCTTCCCACCACCATCACCTCCGTCTTATCGGGATTGAGCTTCAGTCTGTTCTGCCGCATCCAATCCGCCACAGCCTCCAAACATTGGGAGAGTAATGAGACAGCAGGACCTGAGTCAGATGAAAAAGAGAGGTACAGCTGAGTATCATCAGCATATTGGTGACATCGCACCCTGAACCCTCTCACGATCTCCCCCAGGGACTGCATATACACATTGAACAACAGTGGGGACAGAATGGAATCCTGCGGAACGCTGGTCAAGATCCGGGACTAGATGTTTCAGCCCCCAGCACCACCCACATGTGGGTGTTTGTAGGATGGTGAACTTGTTTTGAAATAGTTTGAGTCCTTGATTCTTGAAATGAAAGTACTTTGACAACTGGATTTCTAAATAATTGATTTTTTCCCCCTTCAGTGTGGTTTATAAAGTACGTTATTTCATCCCAAGCACAGGTTAAATGTCCTAATGATCAGACCTCAACTTTTTAGACACATTTTTTCGTTTGCTATTATGTTTTCTACTGCCGTGTTCTCCTTTAAAAAAAACAAAAAAACTTTTCTTTTCCAAAATGCCTTTTGTAGAGTTGGCTTCTGAAACTGAGCAGAGTCAAGAAGTTGTAGCCCTAAAGGAGCCATTTTATAACTGGTAACTTTTGCTTCCTTTTCTAGCTGATAAATACTTATGACTTTTCCTATTATTGAAATGGTACATTCTCACCTTTGCGGTATTGTTTAATTTAATGTTATTGACTACAGGATTTAATTTAAAAAAAAAAAAAATTGGCCGGCTTTCTGTTGTTGTGTCTCTAAAAATAATATAGGCTCTTTGTTTCTTTGTTTTTAATTGAATTAAGCAAAAGGCACAGCCATGTTAATTACTAATTAGTGCAGCCTGATTCTGTAATGGGATGTGGTATTGTGCAAGGAAGCACATTATTGCAAGAAATGTCACAATTGGAAACATCAATTTTACAAAAGTTTCAGTTGGGAGTCAGTTCATGCAAATAGATCCTTATGAGTGTAGCCCCATTTTAATGAATGGGGAGGGGTGTTGCAGGGATGAAGGAGTTTGACTGAGGAGCTCTCTGTACACAATCAGATGCTAAATTTAGTACTGTCTCATTCAGAGAAGAAAATATGGAGAAAACTGTAAAAGGATTAAATATGTCTTACCATATTAGCCGGTCTCCTCCCTGATTTTCTAAGAGGCCCCTGTAACTAAGCTAAGCACCTGCAACTTCTTAACCTTTCCCTCTGCTCCCCTTCCCTTTGTCGTCTCTCCCTTGTCTTTTAAGTTGTAAGGCTACTGGGACAGAGACTTGTCTATAATTTATAATTGTAAAGTGCCAGGTACATAAATGGAATGGGTATTGCCAGTGCTATATAAATATTTTAATGAAAAATAATAATTTCTTAGTTAGGAAAACTCTGTTTCAAGGTGTTCAAATGCAAATATTCCTACAGTGCTCACCTGATATGTGGCTGCTGTCGGGGACTGGATGAGGCCAATTGAAGCTGAATCCAGACAAGACTGAGGTGATGATAGTTGGCCAACCGTGTGACCTGGGGGGGAATTGGGACTTCTCTTATTGATAGAGTCCGGCCCCCTCCGGTCCACCAGGTTTGCAGCCTTTGCGTGCTCCTGGATCCCCTTGTTAAGCCTGGATTGGCAGAGTGCATCGGTGGCCAGGAGTACTTCTCCCCAAATCCTTCTGGATTTGGCCACTGTCGTCCATGCTTCCATCACCTCGAGGCTAGATTATTGCAATGTGCTCTGTGGGGCTGCCCTTGATCACTGTTCAGAATCTGCAGCTGGTGCAGAATGCAGCCGCTTGGCTCCTTTCAGGGACGAGGTGCTGGAAGCACATCACACTAGCGCTCTGAAGGCTGCATTATGGTAGCGTTGAGGAGGTTTTTAGAGGCTTTTTTTATTTTACTGATTTTATTATTGTAAGCCACCCTGAGCCTCTGGGAAGGGCAGGATAGAAATTTAAATTTTTAAAAATAAAGGGTATTGAGAGATTTAATCGTCCAAGCAAGGTCAAGAAAACTGACCCAAAATATAAACTTACTGTGATCAAAATAGTTTCTATGGAACAAAACATTTCTGATTACATGTGAAAAATAAAGTTTTCATAATTAAAAAGCCATGTTCTTTTTTTTAAAAAAAACCCCCAATATATTTATAAATTAAAAATCTTAACCATTTTAGAGGTAATTCATAAAGTGGAATAAACTGGCTTTTCAATGTAAAGAATCAGTGATCATTTTCTATGTGAACTACAAGTTCTGTAATGGAAATGCATATAGTTTCTTTGGACACATACTTCCATGTAAGGTTGTATGGCTACCACAAGGCTTGTGGAGTGTACTGTCAGTATATAGTCTCAGCATTCTATGAAATAAAGCAGTCTCTTCTTAGTAAGAAAAATGACACTTAATTGCCATCTGTCTTTACCTTTTAAAATGTCTCTTTAAATGTAAATTCAGCTTCCCACTAGGGACAGTGTTTCCATGGTAACAAAGGGAAAAACGAAATCATTTTCTCCATAAAGGGCAGCCATTTTGTACAATAGTTTTCTTTCTTCAAAATGGTTTGATTGCATAAAAGATATAATATGCAAGCCATGAAACCACTGGATACACATGATTCAAAAAGTACAATAATTTTGAACACGTTTCTTGGGAAGGAGTCTCTGTGTAAGGTTAGCAAATATTTTCCTGCTTGCATTAAGGAACGAGACTGTACACGAGTTCAGTGTGGATGCTAGGAACTAAAGCCCCAATACTGCAAGTTACTGAGTGGTGTGAATTCTCCTGATTTCAGGGGCTCTGAATGACTGATGTGCTATTCCTGCTCTGAGCATTTTGTAGGACCATGGCCTGTCAATACTATCTAATCCTCCCAGGCCTACTTATGTTTTACTGCTCAAGACAATCTTGCCTAACTGGAGGTGTTTCCAGATCTTAATCATGTAAGCACTTTATGGGCTGTGGCTCTAATCCTGCATATTAGATATGTGTATGTACTGCAAATGCTTTCACCCTGATAGGTTCACTGCCACATAGGGTGTTTTCAAATGAGACAATAGCCCACTGGAGTCTGTTTTCAGTCCGTGCAGCCCCCATTCACATTTTGTGTGTGTGTAGAGCTAATAAAGAGGAAGGTCCCTGCTCCTCATTTCATGTGCTGGTGGTAGCCACCACTGGTGGCACCACTCGGCACTTTTGCTCTTCCCAGTGCTGACTCTGGGGGTCACAGTTGGAGAAGGCTTCTTCCCTGGCTCCCCCTTTCCATCAAAAGCAGTGCATGGGTGGCTGGGAAGCAATCAGCTGAGAAGCAGCTGCAAAAAGAGAGAGCGGGGGGTACCGGAAGGACCTTCTCTTGCAGCCACCAGAGCACATGATCACTGCTTCTGATGGAAAGGGGGATGACAGCCAGAGAAGGCTTCTTCACTGACAGTGACCCCCATGCTATGTCATCAAAGCTCTCTTGTTCTCATACCTCTGTTTCTCCTCTTGCAGCCTCCTGCCAGCTGAGAGTTTCTCCACCAGCAGCCATGCTAGACATGACTCTATAGTGCTGGTGGACCTGTATGTGTGAACTCCACGGTGGTGGCGACAGGAGGAACTTCTCAGGTGGTGGTGGTGGCAGGAGAAGCTCCCTGAACAGGTGATAGTAACCTGCTTTTTTCAAAGATCAGGGCACACCCCGCTGCAACCCCTAGACACCAGGGTCAGAAGCAGCTGTGGTGGGAACCTCTGAGTTAGCCGTCACAGCTGGAGACCTTAAAGCCTGGATTTTGGGTGCATGCAAGCCACTGATTGACTCTCATGCTGTGATGTCACCCATCAATTACTGCACACAAGTCTCTGATTGGCTTGTGTGCAGTGGCTGATGGGTGTCATCACAGCACAAGAGTCACCCCAGTAATGAGAAACCCAAACAAGCCATTTTACCTACAGATGGGGCAAATGATAAAGCAATTTCAGTGATGGAGTCGAAAGGTTTTGGACAAATTCTAACCAATCGTATATGGTTCCTGGCTGCTGGATAATACAGAAACTATTTACAACTCTTGTGAAAACATGTCTTAGTTATCTACTGGGCAGTGGATAAGTTTGTGTATCTGATTGGAATGAATACAATTATTAGAAGCGCCTCCTCCAATTTAGGTTTTTTTGTTCCTGGAAAAATTAAGTATGGAAGGGTCTCAAGTGCCCATTTAGCAAGGCAGTTGTTGCTGGTACGTGACAGATATCCAAGTAGAGACAGTAGCCTACCCTTCTGTTCTTGCATATGGAGTCCTGTATGAAGGAACTCATCATAGATGTGAGGCAGATATAATTAATCCAATCGGGGTCACATCCTATGAAAATGCCAGAAAAGCCCCAAAGTCGTGGTCTCGTTTATAGACAGATCTTTTTACCAACAGGAACCCGTATACTGGGTTTGGCCTAGTAAGTTTCATCACTCAAGAAGGTGTTAGGAAGAGGTGCATCGTGCATTCTGCATAGTATGCTGATGTTCCTGCAGTTGCACGTGCCTTGGAGATTTCTCCCAAGGATAAACACTGACTATCTTTAGTGATAGTGCTTGGACAATCAGTTCCCTAATGTCCTGGATGGTGCAGTGTCAGTCTAGAAGCTGAGTAAATTCTAATAAAAAGCCAGTGGTCCATCAAGCCCATGTAAATACATCACATCCCTAATAGCTGAGGAGTTTCCTTTTTAAAGTTAAGAAGGCAAATGCTCACTGAAAACGAACAGAACAGACTGAGTAGAATAGTAAAGTGGACCAAGCTACAATAGAGGGTGAGACTTGGGTCATGGGTTCCAGTTCTGTAAATGCAATTCACAAGAGGAAAAATCAGGAAGGTGGATAGGATTTGGTTCAGTTACAAGGTAGGGATACAGAAATCATTGAACTAAAAAGGAAGGACTCCTACAGGGGAGTTCCCTTAAAGCTGGAACAGGACTTACACCTAGCAAAACCTTGGTCTAACTGGGTTTGGGTAGTGCCCAAGGATAGTAGAAAGGGGTTTATTGACCTAACCCATAGTTTGTCATTTTTGTACTGAAAAGACGTTAGGTAGAACGATGGAGGTAGGATGATGGCCTGGTATGGCAAAGGGAGTGCAAGCTTATAGAAAATTGCATTCCATGTGCAATGGCCAATCCAAACACCTGCAGTAAAAAGGGACCATTACAATGCCAACCCATTGAAGGTCTCTAGCAGAGGATACAGATTGCTTATACCAGATCCTGTCTTGGGAAAAGCAGGGCTATAGATTCTGCCTGGTCATTACTGATCATTGTACAAAGTGGCTAGAGGAAATTATGACTTGCAATGAAACAGCTTGCACCACTGCCAGAATCTTGGTGGTGCAGGTTTCATCAAGATTTGGTGTTCCCCAGGTTGTATATTTTGAAAGGGGGCCCTCTTTTGTGGGTCGAGTGATGGTGCCAGATATAGGGAATTAAATGAAAATTACACATCCCTTATTATCCACAATCCTCAGCGGCTGTGGAGAGGGCAAACCATACACTCAGCACTAAAAGACAGTAACTGGAAATGGGGAAGAACTGGGTAGAGAAGTTGTCTTTATTTCTAATGGCTTATTGAGACACCAAGGCCGTTCATGGTGCAAGCCCATATTTGGCAGTTATGGGAAGAGAAATGACCCTGCCTAACATCTGGTTATACTACTGTCCAAGGAAAAGAGTGGGTTACCAAGCTGGTAAAAAAACACTTTCAGGTAGTGCAGGAAATATCAGCCCTGGGAAAACAAGTGCAATGTACGGAAAAACAATTAAGGCCTGTGTGCAGAAAACTGTCTGGGAACTTGGGGATCAGGTTATTATGGAGCCACAGTCATGCCACTATTACTTAAGGTGAGATGGAGTTCCCATTGTATGTAACATAGTGATTTTCAGCCACTAACTTTCTCACTGAGACTCATTGAAAACTTTTGCTGGGGTTTTCTCTTTTAATTGGGGGTCTACATGAACATTGCTTGCTTAGAAAAAGGAAGCCCAATCTTGACCAATCACTGTTGACTTGGGCAATCTGAAAAAGTTGCTGTTTGAATAAAAAACAAGTTTAAAGATTGGAAGGCAATCTTAATATTGCACATGTGGATAAACATTGTGTCTGTTCTTTTCTATGCTCTTGGTACCATTGGATAAACATTGTGTCTGTTCTGTGCATTTCACCTGATTATGCTAGCAAAGTTACTGAACTGAAAGTATAGGGAACATCTTATGCAGCGCATTCATGTTGAATTCAGTTGAGCCATCTGCTGTGCACCGCAGGGTGGCATTTGCTTCCCTGCTGCGGATGGCGGCAGCAGGGATCTTCCTCTCTCAACAAGGAAAAGTGGCAGTCACATTGAAACTGACATGGCCCACTCACCCCCTGCTTGTCCCCACGCATGGTGCAACCAGCGAAAATGGAGGCTGCTCCATGGGTGCGGGGGGTGAGTGGGGATGTGTGTGTATGCCCCGCCCATGTACCCCCACCTGGCGAAGCCATGTAAAAAGGATATGTGAGGGTAGGTGAGCCACTCAAAGAAGAACAGAAGGTTGCTACCTTGTAAGCAAGATTCTTTGAGATGTCTCCAAACATTCTCACAACACCCACCCTTCCAGCTCTGCATGGTATTTTTTTCTTATATTTTTAGAAAGGGTTGGAAGGAACTGTTATTCTGAGGGTGGGGGGAAGAGTGCTTTTTATAGTAGATGAGCTCGAGACCATCACATGGCCTCTTATTTGACTATGGTGAGCATGTCATGCACAACCCAGGTGTGAGAATGTTGGGAACCATCTCGAAGAACCTTCTTTACAAGGCAACAACTTTCTGATCACTCACATGGGGAGGAGTTGTTTGTAAACAAACAGCTTCTGATAGGTGTCCCTGCTGCTGCTGCACTACTAGCAGGCAGACAGCAGAGGCAGGTGAGGGATGGGGATCCAGGCAGCAGGCTTTGGCTGTGCAGGGAGAAAAACAAAAATTGAGCGGGGCAGAGCCAGTATCAGGATTGCTGCTCCACAGAAAATGCCGCCCAAGGCCTGGGCCTAGGGGGCTGCCCCTTAGTCCGGGCCTGATTAAATTCCATAATAAAAAACCCTCTGGCTTATAATGATAGTTAAGGCTGTTGCAAATTTAATCATGCAATAAAAAGCATGGGAATTGCAAGTTAAGGCTCCTGTCTTAATGTATGTGCCATGTAAGCAGTAAAGACATTGTACAGTCTCACATTGTGCTCACTTACAAATTAGGCTCCATGCATCCACACTTTGCCTTCGTCTTTCAGTCCCAATCCTCTTCCTCTGCAGGTTGGGGGAACACTGAAGCTGGGGACAGGAGGGTGTGAGCTGGCCCCTCACCCCCTCCTTCCTCTTTATCCTTTAATTTTGGTTGGGGAGAATGAGACCGCTAAGGAATGGCTCTGAATCATCTCTTTCAACCAGTAGTCCCCACTGCCCTCCCAGAAAACTTGAGTCATGGCTCCCACATCCCCTCTCTATCTAACCTCCTAGGTCCCCACCTTTTAACAAAGAAGTCAGGAGTCCTGGCTTCTGGCCCCTCCATCCCACTCTAAACCAGTATGCTGCACTCCCTTCATAGGTAATCCAATAGGCCTGGTTTCCAGTAGGGGCGGGAAACCAGTAAAATCCGGTATCCGATAATGCCGGTACCAGGCGTACCGGCATTATCGGATTTGACCCGGTAATCTGGTCCAGGTACCGGATTCCGGGGTACCGGATTTTTTTTTACATTGCAGCCATTTAAAAATGGCTGCAATGTAAAAACTTAAAGCCCCAGCAAAAAAGTTTTTAAAAAAACAACCCTCCCCCAGTCCAGGCTGCGCGGGTGGAAGGGGGGACACCCCCCACCCACCCTGCCCAGCCTGGATTTTTGTTTAAAAAAAGACCCAGAGGCGAGCCCACCCCCCAGCACCAGCGGCCGCGGCGTCCCCGCAGCCGCCGGTAAGTATGACCCGATCC
>QEPC01015466.1:1410409-1428437 GCA_003113815.1 Sphenodon punctatus | reverse complement strand
TCCCCCAGGGGCTGCATATACATATTAAATAATAGAGGAGACAAGATTGAACCCTGCGGAACCCCGCAGGACAAGGCACGGGGGCTTGATGTTTCAGCCCCCAGCACCACCCGCTGACTTCTCCCTGAGAGGGATGAGCGGAACCACCCAAGGACAGTCCCGTCCAGACCCCCCCAGGTCTTGCAGTCGTCTCAGCAGCAACCCATGGTCCACGGTGTCAAATGTGGCCGAAAGATCTAGCAGAATCAGAAATGCTGAACATCCTGCATCCGTCTCCCGGCGGAGATCATCCACCAAGGCCACCAACGTCGTCTCAGTACCATAGCCGGGGCGGAACCCAGGCTGAAAAGGGTCAAGGAAACCGATGCTATCCAAATGTGCCTGGAGCTGCAGTGCCACAGCCTGTTCAATAACCTTCCCTAAAAAGGGAAGGTTAGGGATGGGTCGGTAACTGGTGAGTGCGTCCACATCCAAGGATGACTTCTTCAGCAGATACACCATGGTGTATCCTAAAGTTTAGATATGTTTTCAAAATGGATCCACAGTAATAATTAAACAATTGGGAAAAGATAAAACAGTGGCGAGGATGGAGTATAATTTCACTTTGGTGAACCCCATGCAGTTACTATGCTGCCACCAGGGTGGTGAGTCTCCTATAGTAGGAGAGGAAAATATCCAGATATGCCAACCGCACTATTTTGCAGTGGTGGAATGGGTAAGTGCCAATCTATCTAAGATGCATCTGTTGATTTCAGCTTTAAAGATAGACAGGGATTGACCAGGGAGGTAGCAACAGTCTTACTGTTGCAAATCAAATTGGATGACTGAGGTGAGATTATTGGAGCAGGAAATACAGTATTCTCACCTGGAAAATCAATTTTGAAAGGTTTAATCTTTCTTTGAACTATGTCAATGGTTCTGAGTATATGGTGGTGAAGGAAATATTTATGGAACAGTGGCTACTGACCCAAGAGGTCCCTAAGTCTTTGTTCCTAAAAAGACAGTTGGGGGCTGTATTGGGGAGAACTGGTACAAGTATGGGGGTGGGGAGTCATTAATTATTTGAATTTAGAAAAAGTAAAGCAAATGCTAACCAGTTCCACTGTCAAGACTTCTAAAGACTTTGGACATGGGTATAAGGAGAATGAGGCAACCTCAGCACTTCAACACAAGCTTGTAGAGGTGTTCAAAGAGGTGGATCTCCTTTTAACTGACAAAATAAATGGGGTTGACTAAAGTAAATGGGGCTATTATTTAAAAAAAAGCATGTTATGTAGCCTCTCTGGTGTAAAGAGGCAAACTTAATGTTACAAGACCTCTTAAAAAAAAGAGGTAATCACAAATACTGAACAATACCAATAGCCTCTTTTATTGAACAAATGTATTGAATCTCATGTAACACCATTTTCTATTAAACATCGGGAATGGTGGAAAGTATTCAGACCTGGGTGTAATCTGAAGGTATGTGTGGTGTCTGCTCTTATTCTCACTGAAGGGATGGAAAGGAGGGTGTTTCCGGTGGTGGCATTGCTGACTATTATTCATGGGAAATACTTAATTCCCAAAGTACAGACCCTCTGGAAAAAGAGAAGTTATGAGCTATGAAGTTTGATTAATCTAGTACTCTGTCAGCCCACTGTCAGAGGAATCATGTGTCAACCTGGGCAGGGGATGCCTAATATTTCTGAGCCATGTTGGTATCAAAATGGGAACTGCAAGCTAGAGGTGGTTGAGGGATCCTCCTCTGGAATCTTTTATTTAGGGGTGTGGGGAAGGTATGCTTTATTGTTGCAGGAGACCAGACGATAATGATTGATGGCAGCCGGCGCACCTTGGAGAAGAAACCTCTGTTGTCCCATCCAACCTATTTCGGAATAGATACTGCAATATCACATTTCCAAGACCCTGACTGTGGCAGAGTGCTGCCTGGGAAGATTGATACCCCTTAAGAGAGCTATAAGTGCCAACCTGAGGATGGGTTGGGCTGGGCTGGGCTATGGCCACTGAATCCAATAAGAAACTGGGTGGGACTTGGCAGAGCCAAACCTGCGAGACTGCATAAACCCTGATATGGGTATAGACTTGGGAGTGAGAAGCTATTGGCCCTTTTAAGAGCTGGAAGCCATGCCAACTTTGGATATATAAGAGGAGACAGAGCCTCCCTATTTACTTGTTCCACACCACTCATGATTTTACAAACTTCTGTCATATCCCCTCTGTCATCTCTTCTCCAAGTGGAAGAGTTCTAGGCAATAGAGACAAAGTACTACATCAATATCTTTTATTGGAACAATTACAGCTGGTGGAGGTATGCACGTTTTTGGACCTCACGGGGTCCTTTGTCAGGCAAGTTGGGAGTTAGAACTAGAGACTGAGCAAAGTGGTGAGTTATATACAGTGATTGGAAACAAGGGCGAAGCAAGGGGAGGGGAGAACGAGACCCATTTACGAGGTTCACATTCAAAAGGGTGGAATAGAACAAGGTGGGAAGAGTAAGAGCTGCTGATAATAAGTAAACTTTAAAGCTTCCTGCAGATGTAGATAGTTATTAGACTTACGAGTTTCTGTAATGGCTTGTGAAACCCATATCCAAATTGAGTCCATTGTTCTTTGTATCTAGTAGAGCTATGAATTTTTGTCCAGGCTCTCCTTTTAAAGGTGTTGCAAAGGTGTCCTTTTAAGATAAGGACAGAGAGGTCAGAAATAGAGTGGTTATTTTGTGCTCAGTGAGTGCCAACAGTAGAATCGGTGCTCTTTTATTATTATTATTTTATTAATTCAAATGTATATGCTGTCCTTCCCCTAAAGGCTCAGGGTAGCTCGCAATTAATAAAACAATAATAAATTAATAATATTATAATAAATTACAATAATAAATTTTATTCAAACAACAAAAACTCCCACCATTCCCTCAGAACTCTCCCCCCCATAACCCTGCCCCCAAACCCAACCAACCCTTATTTCCACCCACCAAATGCTTTTTCAAATAAAAATGTTTTATACCACCTTCAGAAGATGCTTAGGCCTGGGCTCAAGCGAACTTCTTCGGGAAGGGCGTTCAACAAAACTGGGGCAGAAACAGAGTATGCTCTCTTGTGCACTACTATCCCACCAACAAGGCTAACAGATGGAACCAGCAAGAGGGCACTCCCGGCCAACTGTAAGGGCTGCAATGGAACATGGCAGGACAATCTTTCAGATATGTGAAACCCAGACCATTTATTTTATTTAGATTTCTTCCCAGATGGCTCAGGGTGGCTTAGAAAACAAATAAAAACAATATATAAAAAACAGTATAAAAACACAAATCCCCAACCCAACCACAAACTCAGCAAAAAACCCTCCCCAACCACCCTCTCATAACCCTACTCCAAAGACCTACCAAAACCCCATTTCTTGTCCCTGCCTGCCAAATGCCTTAACAGAAAGAAAGGTCTTACACTACCTTTGGAAGATGACTCTGGGGGGGAAGGGAGTTCCATAGCATTGGGGCAACAACCGAGAACGTCCCCCTGCAATCTCTCACCATATGTACAAGACTAACAGATGGCGCCCACAGGGAGATGCTCCCAGCCGATTGCAGTGGGGCATGGAAGGACAGGTGGTCTCTCAGATATGTGAGAACCAGGACATTTAGGGCTTTAAAGGTCAAAACCAGCACCTTGAATTGTGCCCAGAAAGCTATAGGGAGCCAAAAAATAATGTTTTTGTAGAAGAATAAGCCAGTTTTCGAGTAGGGTATTCTACCAGTGATCACTGTTTTGTTTTAGATTACCTTGCTAGCAAGTATGTCCATGTCCAGAAAGACAGGGTGTTTTCAGTTTTTGTAGACCTTAAGTCTGCCTTTGATTCTATTGACAGACAGCTGTTATGGGCAAAAATGGATTGTACCAATATAGACAAAAGATTGCTGTTTCTTGTCCGAACACTTTATAGTAACACCTTACTTAAAGTAAGGTTGTCCCAGGGAGGTGTGCTTTCTGAATCCATAGAGTCTTCCAACAGTGTGAATCAGAGTTCTTGCCCCCACCCCTTTTAATTTTTTTTTTTTTCATAAATGACGTAAATAGACTTCAGGGAGATAATTATTTTCCTCTTAAGGTGCAGGGAAGGCAAATATCTATCCTGCTTTATGCAGATGATACGATATTACTGTCTAATGCGGAAATCGGACTAAAGAGACTTTTGATTGCCCTTGGTGAGTATTGTATAGAAAATCACTTGAGGGTTAATTATGACAAAACTAAGGTTATGATTTTTGCAAAGAAACAACTTCATTGTAAGTGGTATTTCAACTCAGTCAGCTTAGAGCAAGTTAAGAGCTATAAATATTTGGGCCTAAGAACCCCAATAGGCCTACAGAGGGTCCTCGACAAGTTTTCACATCTTTGCTCAATTAATAAGTTTAAGATCAATTATGCAAAGACTAAAATACTGTTAGGAGGTAGGTGCCAAAAATGGCATGCATGGTTCTTGGCCAGGCATAAATTTGACAATGTAAGATCCTTCAAATATCTAGCAGTTACATTGGCCATTTTTATACGGACATCACCAACCCACGAACACCCAGAAACACCCATCGGATGGGTGTGAGAGTGCCTGTGTAAACATCCACGAGTGGGTGGGTGCGCATTCACGACCCACCCATCAACACCCACAGAGCAGCCGGGAAGGAGCCAGCATGCTCCGTGGGTGGAGATGATGGGTGTTCAACACCCACCCATCCGTGTAAAAACCAAAACACCTGCACCCACGGGAACGGGTCTTTCAAGACCACAGAGAGATGGCTAGAGAGGCCACACAGGTGCCCCCAAGCAGACACGCCCACCTGGGGAGACACCAGACGCCCGCCCGGGAGCCCTTAAAAGGGATCTGAAACAGGACATGGGTGCACTGGTTCCCAAAATGTCAGGACGGAAAGCATCCGACAAGATGAAGGGAGCCAGCGCTGTGACTCACGCGGGACGGGCCAGGGTAAGCAGAGGGACCCCGTGATGCCCAGGGAAGGGGGGCCGGCCTAATGGACCGGGGGGGAGGTGGGAAGTATAGCTAAACACAGCACACCTATCCCACCACAGGGCCAAGGGCAGACCACGGTGCCTGTGCCGCCCGCATTCCCTGAGACCGCCACAGGGCACAGGGAAAGGAGTGTGACCGACAAACAAGGTACATGCGAGGGGATCCCAAGAACCTGGGGAATGGCTCCCGCACGCCAATAGCAGAAAACAACCCAAGGGAGCACAGGGTGGGCAGCTGACAGCTAACGGTTTCCACCGCCACCCCCAGGAGAGCACTATAGTGAAATTGTGTGTTCTTTGGATCAATTAAGTGATGACTCAAACAAAGGTGGTCAAGAAAGCTGATTTATTATATACAGCATAAAAGTAAAAGTAAATACAAATAGTAAAAGCAAGCTCTCTCTCATCCCTTTGTGCAAGTCGGAAATTCTAATCACAGCTGCGGGAGGATCCTGGGGTGGGCCCCAGGTTCTGCTGCACTCATTCCAGCACATCTGCCAAGCGGTCAGCAGTGAAGTTAATCACTGTATTTTATAGTATTCTGGTGTTACACACTCACTCTACTAATCATGTGCATGTGTGACCAATTGTGTAATCCACTATGCAACCCACTGCGCATGTGCTAAATTTATGAGCTGCAGCTGGCTTGGGTCATTCCTAGCTCCCCATTAATAACATTGATAAGGGAGCTTTTCACACATTCCAATTCTAGTTCAGCCTTGGTCTTCTTAAACAACAACTTATACAATACAAGAAAGTTGCCAAAGAGGCTTACATAAGATACATTCATTGCATGAACTGAGTTGCCAGTTCTCAATTTATATGCTTTTACACATGTCAATCAAGATGGATTCTATAACATATACAGGCCAAAACAAGATATATAAATTTCCACTAATCTGGCGTCACCAGTGTACAAGAGTCTTCTCGCAATCTTTTCACTACAAGCACCCAGACACAGGAGCAATGCACCACCGGGGAGACAGCAGAGGAGGGCCTCCATGACAGCCAGGTAAGCTGCCCGTGCCACCCAGAGGGAATGGGAAGGGATCCCCCCACAAGGGAGCACAGGGGGGTTGTGGGGCAGATGCTAACCCCTCTGCAATACCCCCAACAGGAGATGACCAGCTCCGGTGTCACCACAGCTACTGGGCGGGCCCCAAGCTGCCAAGCTGGATGCCATCCCCCCCAGTACCCAAAAGGGGGAGCCCTGGTCGAGGCAGGAGACCAGGGACTTCATACGCATGTGGGGGGTCAAAAAGGTCCAGCACAACCTGGTGCGCAGTTACAAGACCAACAGGTTTATGAAGCCATCGCCTAGGAGATGCAGCGGCAGGGGTACAATACGGATGTCACCGAGTGCATGCAGCAGGCAAAGAACTTGAGGTCTGGATATAAATACATCAAGGACAACAATCTCAAGTCCAGCCATGCTATGCGTACAATGGAGTTCCATGATGAGCTGGACCGGTTCCTTTGCATGGACGGGGATATAGTTGCCTCCTGCTTACATGGCACCACCTTTGCCAGGGGCAGACGGAGCATGCTTACAACACCCCCCCGCCCGACCCACCGGAGCAGGGGGGAGGCCACTGCCCCTGGCGAGCCTAGCCAGGATGCAGGATGGGATGGCCCCATCACACAGGGGGAGGAGGCGGCCCGGGAACCCGCTCACTGTAACATCGCCCTCCATGTGCACCCACAAAACCCACAGGGTGCCAGCCGTGGGAATGGGGGGTGCACGTGGAGTGGATGGAGACCTGGACGCCTCCCAGGAAGCGGAGGAAGACGATCCAGGTAGGAATGCAACCAGGGCCTGGGGTGGTGGTGGGGGAACAGGACGGGGGGGAAGGGCCACAGTGACCAGAGCCAAAGCCGGGCATCAGGGATCGACTGATGGGTCCACATTCCCATTACAACTCAAGGCGCCCTGGAGGTTCACGAAGAGGAGGTCGCAGAAGAGGAGGTGGTGAGGAGGAACCGGTGGAACCCCCAAGAGCTGGACATCAGGACAACGATGGTAGGCCACAACGCACAAGGGAAGAGTCCCAGGTGGTACTGGGGCAACAGGGTAGCAGGTCACCCACAGGAGCAGCCCCCAGAGTCAAGTGTCCCCCATGCACTACAGGGAAGGGCCGGTGCCCATCACTGTTGGGTAACTGAGCCACACGGGTTAACAACCCCTGAGGGGTATGCTGAAGGGGGTCACAAGGGGGGTGGGACCATGTGACATGCCCCAAGGAGATACTGGGACAGCATGGGACCGGGTGAATGTGCCGCCAGATGGGGCAAGGAGAGTGGTCCAACAGAGGGCACATTACTCACGGGGCCTCACCTGACTGGTAACCAACACCATAGGAACAGGCAGGGAGGAGGGCAACCCCCATGGCAACAGGGATGCACAGCTATGGGCACAGGGCACGGACATGGCAAACCACACAGCCTAACCTGATCACATCCCTCTCACAGATGAGCACCCCAGTCTGGTGAGGGGAGCTGCTGCTGGCAGTGCTGAGAGGAATCAGGAGATGCGGGCCCGGAACCGGCAGAGAAGAGAGGACCTCGTCAGGGAACTGCTGGAGGAAACCAGAAGGTTAGCTGAGGTGCACACAGAGGAGCACGCCCTCACTAGACAGGTGCAAAGAGGGGAGGGGGAGTGGGACCGGGAAATATTGGCAGCCATGCTAAATTGGTCCCGCACCAAGCACCTGTGGGACAGGTGCCAGACTGCCACCCTCCACCGTGAGATGCGGCTTGACAGAGCCAAGAGGGCAAGGGGATGTGTCGTGCTGGAGGGGACCTCCACAGGGGCCCTAGACCTCATTGGGGAGGCAGTGGGGCTCCTGTGGAGGCAACCCCAGTGGGACGCACCCCCTCCAGGCTTGGGTGGAGGGATGGCGGGTGGCTACCACCTGGGCGCCCCCCCCGCAGGTGCAGGTGCCCCCCCGCACTTCGGCCAACCATGGTTTCCCCAGCAGCACCCCTTCCCTGGCCTCGTTGATGGGGTCCCTCTCCTGCACATAGCCCCACAACAACAGCCCATGGGGCTGCCCTTCCGACCTGCACCCCTTCCAGTTCCTCCACAGCTGCCTCTGAGACCCCCCCTTCCGGGAACCACGGTCTCCCCCACTCGACCTGGAACCTTCAGGTGACCAATGCCCATGCCGGCCGCCCCACCAGCTCTGGTAAGCCGGACCACAGAGCTGTCTGGAAAGGAGGGGAAGGGGAAGGCATTGCTACCAGCAGAGGGATGGGCAGAGGGGATGCTGTATGGGGAGCAATGGGAACACCAGAGGGCCACGGAACGTGCTGTGGTGCAGGGGTAACTGTCCAAGACAGAGTTTAACACTGACCTTATGTTCCATCACCACAGGGTCCAGTACCCCAGCCCGGCATGGAGTGGCCTGTGTACAATGGGGAGCCCAGTCCATTTGGCTGCCTCTCCCAAAGGACGGCCGCTGCAAGGGCCTGCAAGGGAGCGAACTCCGGTGGTGTACCGAAGCGGGCACTGGGAAGGCCCCACAAATGGTGAAACACCCCTCCCCCTTGTACAGAACCTCAAATAAACTGTGTTGTACTTTACCACTCTGCTGTTCAATGCATCAATGGGGGCACCATGGTGGGTAGGGGTTGCTCCACATGCAGACGGGGGCAGGACATGCACATTACAGGTGCCGGAACCATACGTTGCTGGCCTGTACGGAGCCAGGTGGGCAACAGCATAGCATCCATGGCCGGGTACAGGTCTGCACAGTTACAGCATTAGAGCACTGGCCATGCCAACAGACAGCCAGTGACGGCCTGAGGCCTGGAGTGGTTCACTTGCCATGGTTACAAGGCAGTGGGTGACCCAGTGGTGCGGGGCATGAGCCACGCAGGACTGGGGAACCCCTACAACCCAACCAACAGCACAGATGCGGATTAGTGAACAGACATATCTGTATTTGTTACAACGTACGTTGAAGGGTGGGGGGGCTGTACACAGGGCAATTCAGTTGCCTGCCATCTGGGCGACAATGTGCCTACACAGAGCATTCCAGTTCTCCTCAGATATGTGCGGAACGCTCCACTCTGGACATGTTTGTAGAGGGCTAGGGGACCCTCTCTCTGCAGCGGTGGGTAGCTCCCCCAGCCTCGCAGATATTGTGCAGGATGCAGACCGCCAGTACAAGGATGGGGGTATGCTGGAAATTGAACTGGCTCATGTTCATGAGCAGGCACCAATGCCCTTTGAGCAGCCCAAATGTCCGCTCCGCCTTGCTCCGACCTGATGAGAGGTGTTCATTGAAGAGCTGGTGGTCTGGTGTGTGGGCCAGGGGATAGGGCCTCATGACCCAGGGGCTCAGTGAGTAGGTGGGGTCCCCTATCACCACAGTGACCAGGGAGACCCCCTCAATGACCTGGTACAGGTTGGAGGCTTTCTCCCAGTCAAACGTGTGTATAGAAAGGGGATGCCGGCAGTATGCAGAGCCGGCCCCAGGGTTTGTTAGGCCATGTGCGAAGTCTTGGTGCGGGGCCTAATTTGCATAATTAGGTCCCACCTACTTATGCAAATGTGTAAATTTACATAAAATTTACTCCCTGTGGACAGGAAGGATTCCCATTCTCCACCCCTCCAAGCAACCATGGAGAAGCATGGCCTCCCCATGTTTCTCCCTCCCCCCCTTTCCGGTTTGACACCCCTTGGCTGCCTTACCTGGCGCTCAGCTGAGTAGCCATAGACAAGCATGACCTCCCAATGCTTCCCCCCCCCACCTTCCCAGCCGAGCGTCTACCACCACTCCCCAGGAGTGGTTCCACTGCAGTGAGGGAGGCACAGAGAGACTGACTGTGTCTGCCTTACTGGAGGAGGGGGTGAGCTTAGCCAGCCTGGCCTCCAGAGCCTGTTGCTTCTTGTTGCCAGTGTTGCCTGTGCTTTGTGCACCATGCGGTGCATCCAGTCCAGAGGTGCTGCTATCAAACACACAAGACACCCAAAATGCAGTTAGCATATTAAGTGCATTATGCCATGAAAAGAGACATATATATATATATAATATAACCAGTTCATTTGTGCCCCCATAACCAGTTCATTTGTGCCCCCACCCCCATATAATCAATTCACGCTGCCCCCCCACCCATAACCATTTGATTTGTGCCCCCAGGGCAGCGTGAATTAGTTATATGGAGGGCACAAATAAACTGCTTATGGGGTGCGGGTTTAAAGACCGTATTCCTGTTAGCAATAACTTCATTAAGAAGAGTTAATGAAATAATAGCCATAATAATCTCAGAACCATATTTGCAGATTTATTTTCCAAGACAGAATAGATACTGCTTTACATCCTAAATTCCTACCTAANTGGGTGGGGGAGCCCTGTGTGAACAACGCGGTGCATGCGCCCATGGTGAGTGGGGGTGCATGTGTGCCCGCCTAACACGCATCCCCACTCACCCCCCACTCACGGAGCAACTGGGGAAAACGGTGGTTACTCCATGGGTCTGCATGAGTGGGGGGTGAGTGGGGATGCTTGTGCGACCATGTGCATGCCCTGTACATGCACCGGCACCCACGGACCCCCCACCCCCACTCGGCGGAGTCATGTAAAAATAGCCTGTGAGGAGCCACTCAAAGAAGAACAGAAGGTTGCTACCTTGTAAACAAGGTTCTTTGAGATGGCCCTAAACATTATCACAACACCCACCCTTCCAGCCCCGCATGGAATTTTTTTCTTATATTCCTAGAAAGGGTTGGAAGGAACTGTCATTCAGAGGGGGAGAGTGCTTTTTATACTACAGGAGCTCGAGATCATCATGTGGTCTGTTTGAATAGGGTGAGAATGCAGAACCCAGTTGTGAGAATGTTCGGAGCTATCTCGAAGAACCTTCTTTTCAAGGTAACAACCTTCTGATCACTCACATGGGGAGGAGTTTGTTTGTAAACAAGCAGCTTTATCTCCCAGTCCGATCTGCTGTGGCTGCTGCTCCTGCAGCACTACTAGGAAGCAGAGGCAGGTGAGAGATGGGGACCAGAGCCAGGGAGGGGAGGCAGAAGAACTTATTGGGGGAGAAGCTGGCTTCAGCCTGCTGGCCAGCTCTGCAACTGCAGGGCCCCAGCTGGCCATGTGCATGTGCCACATGCCTGGGGCATCATGGCTCCTCCCTGACATCAGTAAACAAGGCCCTGTGATCCATCACAGCCTGGAGATTGATAGAGAATGCCTGCTTCCAGTTCAGGTAGTCCGTCTTGGCATGTGGGGGCCAGATAATAGGGAAGTGGGTGCTGTCTATCGCCCCTATGCAATGGGGGAAGCCCAAGTCTTCAAAGCAGCAGATCACAACCTCTGGATCCCGGAGCTGGAAGATCCGCTTGAGCAGCAGCTCCACTATCAGGTCACACACATCATGGAGCGCCCTGCTAACGGTCGCGGTCCCCACCCCGAACTGCTCCCCAACACTCTGACAGGAATCGGGGGTGGTCAGCCTCCACACGGCCATGGTCAAGCACATCCCTGGCAGCAGCGGATACCGCATGTTGGTCTCTCGCCTCCGGAGATGTGGATTCAGGAGCTCTCCGAGCCGGGCCAACAGGCTTTTTCTAGGCTATGATTAGAGCAAATGCCATCACACAGAAGTGGTCTGTCCATTCCTCGTCCGTCCAGGTGGCCAGCATGTTCTTCCACCATTAATTGGCACGTGAGCGCACCCAATTCAGCCTCCGTGTTGGGACAGTGACACGGCGCCCGTAGACATTGAGCAGCCACTGGGACAGTACAAGGTGCATGTCCTGGGACACCGCTGTTCCAAAGATGGAATATTGGCAGGCAGCTACCCTCTGTGCCCATCGCAACGATGCAGTTCAGCGCATGTTGGCCGCTCTCCTGTGCCGTTCGCCATGGTTGTAGAAGTGGTGACCTGGCAGTAGTAGCTCGGCCCATTGCTGCAACACCAGCACCAGAATCATGAAGCAGGAGGACAAGACCATCAACAGGATGACCCTCTCCTCAGGGGGCTCATCAATAGGCAGCATGGTACCACCAATAACACGCACACACAGGGGGAACCCACCACTGGTACCAGTGCTGGATCACCAAGCTGCTACCTGACTAGGCAGTACGTGGGAGGGGGACCTGACCCAGGTCCGCACAGCTGTGACTGTGCCCCCGTTAACCACCTGGCCTGTCACCAGCCTGTGCACCTAGCTACCACCCGCTTGCGATCTGTTCCCCCAACCCCTGTGCGCCATGTACACCCGCACCGTGCCTCCCACGTCCCCTGCAACCCCACAGCCATCCCAGGGTACCGGGGACAGCTGTAGCGGGTGACCCGCTGAGCACACCCACCTTTGCATCTACACCCTGAACTGGACACCACCACCAATGTTCTATCACTACTTTCCCTCACTATCACCTCTCATTCAACATGCTCAAGCCACCTCTCACTCTACACCCCATGCTCGGTCACAGCAACCTGCACACATATGGACCCTGGCTGCCCGTGCTGTGTGCCCTGCGATTGGTGCAGTACCATAGGTGTGTTCCATGCACCTGATGGGGATCCCCCCCCCCACGGACTGCCTGACAGCCATGGGGCTGGGGAAACTCTGAGCCACCTCTGTGGCTCAGGGGCCACCCCACCCCCCTGTGACCCTGCCATGACCCCGTGTGATCCCTGGCCGGGAGTATCCGCACCAGCCTTGCTTCGGTCACATTGCTTGAAGGCTACGGCACTGTGCAGCTGTGTTCTATCAAGAAATGCTGCATGGAGTATCTCATTAGCTCCCTGCCAGAGGCAGCTGTGGTCTTGCTGGTCTGTCATCGCTACCGCTGGAATGCACCCACCCGGTGCATGGGGCAGGAATTCACAGGGCCTAGCAGCCATCCCACTATCAGTTGTGTATGGTTACAGCCTGTCTAGCACTGCACAGCTTCTCGTGTATCGCTCATTCACAGCCACTCTCCATAGGACCCCAGCACAAGTTGCGGAACAGCGCTTGGAATGGTTATGGCAGAGTGCAGAACAGGCCCCGAGGCCTGCGGTGGTGCAGGGGAGGAGTGGTCGCCATGCTCTTGGGAACACTGTGGCAGAGCTGCGATGTCCAGCTGCTGCTGAGAAACCCCGTCAGTGGTGGATGGCTTCGATCTCCTGTCACGGTACATGTGGGTGATGGGCCATCCATTTGGGGGTCCGGCTTGCCGGAGGCATGCTGGGAAGCTTGGCTTTACCCTCCTTCAACAATCTCTTTGGGGGCACTCAGCCGCTGTTGTTGTGGCCTGGACCGCACAGGAGGTCATGGCTGTTTGCCTGGTGGCTGCACGTCTGGAGTATGGACTGGCCCTCCAGGTTGGGGGTCTCCATGTTGCTACTGACTACATCGGAATCCTACTGCATGCCTGTGGCATCTCCCACCTGCGATCGGACTGCCAGGCCCTTCTTGGGGAGCTGGGCCTGCTACCCACTGATGTTGGAGGACCCCTGCTGACCGGGACACCTACCGCATATGAACTTGGTGCCCTCCGATCGGTGATGAACCTACCGGATGTCAAGGCTACAGCTGCCATGGGGAACCACCTCCTGCCTCGTTTCATGGTGGATGTGCATATGTGTTCCTGGGGATTCCACAGGGGCCTATTTGTCTGGGAGGGTCTTGTCCCAGGGCAGCTGTTTCAGGGTCATCCTCCAGCCTCTCCATGAGCTGGGCATCCTGAACGGCCCCTCCATCGCGATGTCATTGCCATGACTGTGTTGTGGCCTGCATCGCTGCTCCGGCCCACAGTACTGTGTGACCGGGTGGTGGGATACCCCATCTGGTGAACCCCATTGCTGCCTCTGTACACTACAGCCTCCACCCCTGTAGCGTTACCGAGCACCTCCATCCCTCTTGGAGTGGCTGCAACAGTGTCCCAGTGTGAAGGTTGCGTGGAATGGGCAGGAACCCATGATCACTCGTTCGCCGGCCTGTGTTTGCCGTACCCCCCTTTTACCCCCTCAGTAATAATCGGGTGTCGTACTGTGATGTGTGCTCCATTCCCCTGTGGGCTCCGTGATGGAACATGGGTGCAGTCTGTGGGAAAGTGGGGGCCCACTGCGTCCTGTTTGGAGCCCTGCCCATCATTTGCTGGTGGCTACCTGGTGTCCTGCGTCCCTGTGCGGGCACCCATCCTCTGGGCAGCCCCCTGCTATTCCTTCTGTGTGTGTGTGTTGTCAACCACCTTGGTGGGTTGGCTGCCCTGTCGTGGTTTACATTTGCCATATGTGTGCGGGCGCTGTCCCATGGTGGGGCTGGGCTTTCCATTGTGCCCCCTGCCGTGGGGGGCGCAGGCTGTGGGCCCCAACCCCTCCCTAGCAGCTACTGTTGCCCTGGGGGCCTTGACATGGATGTAACGGGCTGTCTGGTGGGGGGTACCCATTGGTTGGGCCCCCCACCTGGGCTGGCCCACCTTCCACCGCTCCTGGTGCCCCCTGTTGGTTCCCCCCCAATTGCACTGTTGGAGATGGATGGGTGGCAGGAGAGACGGCCTGCTGACTGTGAGTGTGGGCTGTTTTAGAACCATTTGTTGGCCACCCATGGTCCCCCTTGATCTGAGCGGGTGGGGTGCTGGCTTGGGTGTACCAGGGTCATGGTGTGGGTTGCGCATGATGTGTGCTTCCTGACCCCTGCTGACTGTTTCCATGTACCCCATCACCTTATCCCTCTCCCTACTCCCTTCTAGGCACCCTGGTTGTCTTCCTGTCCGTTCTCCGCCTGACACGGATGGCTGGTCAGCTCCAGTGTATGGCCTCGGAGCTCCGTGTTGGGGCACGGCTCTACAATGGGATCAGTGAGTGTGTTGCATGTGTGCGGGGCCCTCTCCCTGGGTGTCTGTTCGGGGTTCCACATTGTTGGGGCCCACTGTCCTGTCCTGATGGCACCTTCTCTCCCTCCCTTAGTGCAGGTGATGATTGCAGAGCGGACCAGGAGGTGGTTGTGCAGCTACTGCTGCACCTCCTGAAGGGGGTGCAATGGATCGACCATGCCCAGGCAGATCATTGGAGCCGGGAATAGGATTGGCATCCCTATTGAGGGCGGGGAACTGCCCCACTGCCCCGCACTCTGTGCTGCCTCCCCACCTCCCTTTTCACTATTCTGTGTCCTGCTCTGTTCACCCTTGTTATTAAAGTGGCTTTTCCCCCTCCTCAGGTTGTGTGTCATGGTATTCAGTTTGGCCCGGTCACTTGTGTGGGCGCCTCTTGGTGGTTGTGGCACGGTTGCCGGGGGGGGGGGGGAGTGGTAATGTCATGCCTGCCCCTCTCCCGGTGCTCGTGCTGCAGCTCTGTCATTCCCTTTAGGGGTGACCCTGGTTTCCGTGGCCTCTCAGCTGCCTGTCTTGGCTTCCTTCTGTCCCCCTCCAGCCGTGTCTCATTCCCACCCTTTTCCTCTTGTTCCATAGGCCGGGGGGCCATCCCCTTGGCCGCTGTCCTGGTGCCTTGCCCCCTCCCTGCCTTTGCGATGGTCCCCTCCTTTGTCCACACACATCCGTTGTTGGTGTGTGGAGAGCTGCAGCAAGTTTGCTGGCGGTTGGTGCGGTCTGGGGTCCCCCCCCTTCATCTGCCATTCCCTGTCAGCCCAGCTGTGCTGTGGGCTTCTGTCCCTGCCTCCGTGACCGCCTGTGTCCCATTCCTGGCTCGTTTTCTGGGGACCTTGGGATGGTGTGTGCGGGGCATCTGCCGGGGAGTTCGGTGTTTGTGTTGGGGTCCCCTGCTGCTTCGGGCCTCTGCCTCCCTCCCCTGTGCCCCTTCCCAGTCCGCCCCCCCGTGGGGTCCCCCCATCTCCTTGGCCATGCAGCCCTTCCCTGTGTGTTTGTGTTCACGGTTGTGTGTGGGTGGGTTCTGGTTTGTGGGGGGGTCCGTGGTACCCGGCTGTCTGGCCTCTGTCATGGGGCTGGCCGGAGTCTGCTACTGTGTGTCTCCTGTCATCCCTGCTCCCTCCTACCCCACCCACACAGGGTCTGGTGGTCCAGGGGCAGAGCTGCATGCCACGGCTTCGTCTACCATCAGTCTGCTATGCTGTGCTGGATGGGCCTTCCCTGCCGTTCAGTGTCTCGGCTGTCCGTGTAACTCTCATGGGTGTTTTCTCGGTGTGTCCCGGGGTGGGGGTTTGGCCGAAGGGTGTGTGCTGGTCCCTCCCCTTCTGTCCCACAACCCCCTGTGGT
Source organism: Sphenodon punctatus (assembly GCA_003113815.1). NCBI lineage: Eukaryota > Metazoa > Chordata > Lepidosauria > Sphenodontia > Sphenodontidae > Sphenodon > Sphenodon punctatus. Next base: position 1,412,248 of record QEPC01015466.1, on the reverse strand, counting down.
GCCATCTGTGTGAACGGCACCGGGCTCGGCACTGCTGGGTGTTCGCCGGGTGTGCTCACCCACCCATTTCCATCCACTGGGCCAGCGTTGTCATCCGTGTAAAAAAGGCCATTGTCTCACTCTACCCACTGGAATAATCACCTACAGACTTCAAATGTAAGGGCCTTCCAGGTTAGTGCGGGCATACGGTGTTTTCAAAACACATACACAAACAAAACAACGAAGGCTGTCTTGGATGTCTTTAAGGGAAAAGTAGTTTCCCAGTTACTTTATGGGGGAGAAGTCTGAGGTTATATATGTGGCAAAACACCAGTAGGGGGTGCTATACAGCTGAGACACCCACCTCACTGTGTTTCTCCAAATCTCTGACCAGGGGTTCCCACAGCTGGCAACCCCCCCAAAAAGTATTCCGCTGCCACCACCTGAGGGTAATTCAGAGGGTGTTCACACCCCTCAGGTCATGTGAACCCCACGAGGTATAAACCCCACAGCTTCCCAAGAGCACTCCCCTTTCCTGGCACTCTGTTCCTGGAATTTCCTCCTCTGCGTTGGAGGCAGATCCCCAGAGCTACCCACAGGAGGCTTCCCTTGGTTCCAAAGCTGTTGGCCCCTAGCCAAATAGGTAGATTTTTCCCTCTTTGCTTGCCTTAGTAGCGAGGCTTGGCCACCTGGCCCAAAGGAGGCATTTAATGGTCAGCCAATAACACACACACACACAGTAGGTTAAAAAGAAAACTTAGACTTTACTGGTACATATAACAAAAAGGAATAAAAGCATAGAACTAGGGGTGATAACCCTTTGAGTAATCAGAGTCAGTCCTGTGGGCATAGTAGCCCGTTTAAAAAGCGTCTTCCTATAACTGTAACTAGCAAGTAGGGGATGGTTTTCCTATGGGGTCCAAGTTCTTCTTCTGGCAAGGCCAGAATTACTGTTAAGCCATATAGTCCATGCGTGTCTTGTCACGGGATTGGGCAAGTGTTCCACAATGAAACTTCTTGTCACCCAAAGGCCCGCTCCTTCCCGTTTCCAGACTCTTTACTCTCTGGGTTCGCAAGAGCTTGAGGGCTCTTGTAGCTCAACTTGTGTTCCAATATTAGACACTAAACCACTTCTTTATAAAGTAAGAAGTATATTTATTGATTACATAAACAAGATAGTTAAACAGAGTGTTATTAGAAATCAAAGGTAAATATAACGGATTCCTAACCTATACTGTTTAGTTTCTAAGTTATTCATCTTACCCTAAGCAAAGTCCATACGTTCTAGTTTCTCAGCCATAAAGGTACCGTCTGGCTGGGCACTTGACTTTTTAGAGCGAAAGCTGACTCTCACTTCATCTTCCCCCAGCCTGCTGTTTAGGCTGGTCCCTTTCATATGTAGATACTCAAGCTGACTTTGCAGGAAGAAGTCTCCAAGCAGTCTTCCTCTTCTGGGATCTCTGTCCTTATATATCCTGGAGGAAACTCCTAGCCCCTTCTCGAGGCTTCTAGAATTCCCTTTGTTCTCTTATCAGGCTTCTATGTGTCTCCTTGCGTGTAGCCAATGGCTACCTTCGTTAGCACTGTTGATGGCCCTGGCCATCCGTCTGGCCCCAATACACGTTGGTATCTGTTTGTATCCTGTGTAGCCTGGTGACGTGTGAGAGGCCCAACCTGAGCTGTAATTTGAGTTCTACCGTTCTCAGAGTTAACATTACAACATGTGGAACTTTTAACATTACATAGTGTACATTTACAGTAACATTGCATACATGTGAAACCCTTGGTACCACATATTTACCAAACATGTAGTCCCGTGTTACACGTATGTGACCCCATGTTTCCCCGTGACAGCCCCCC
>QEPC01015466.1:1392874-1402942 GCA_003113815.1 Sphenodon punctatus | reverse complement strand
TCCTCTTCTGGGATCTCTGTCCTTATATATCCTGGAGGAAACTCCTAGCCCCTTCTCGAGGCTTCTAGAATTCCCTTTGTTCTCTTATCAGGCTTCTATGTGTCTCCTTGCGTGTAGCCAATGGCTACCTTCGTTAGCACTGTTGATGGCCCTGGCCATCCGTCTGGCCCCAATACACGTTGGTATCTGTTTGTATCCTGTGTAGCCTGGTGACGTGTGAGAGGCCCAACCTGAGCTGTAATTTGAGTTCTACTGTTCTCAGAGTTAACATTACAACATGTGGAACTTTTAACATTACATAGTGTACACTTACAGTAACATTGCATACATGTGAAATCCTTGGTACCACGTATTTACCAAAGGGGTCCAAGTTCCTCTTCTGGAAAGGCCAGAATTACTGTTAAGCCATATAGTCCATGCGTGCCTCCAGACAGGGAGGTCACCAGCCTTGCAGCAGTTCAGTTGAGTCCAGAGAGAGAGAGAGAGAGAGAGCGCCAAAATGCCTGTGTTGGTCCTTTTAAGGCATCCTTGACCTTTGTTCTGATTTGTCCAGGAGGGTCAGCTGGCTGTAGCCCAGCAGCCCCTCTCCTTCTAGGATTCGATCATCCCACGTCACCTGTCTTAGGTGTAGAGTCCCCCCCCCCTTTTAGGAATTCCAGGAATGAGGAAGTCCTGAACAGGTGCTTGTTGCGGCCTGGGCTTTGGCTGAGCCAGGCTTGCAGTTTCAGCGAAGGGGAGTCAGGGGGGGGGGTCTTTGTCAGGGCAAGGGCATTTTGCCACTATATAGATGATGAAAGAATCAATATACCACAGAATAAGTTTCTTCGAGGTCTGCTTGGATTACCGCCTTCTACTCCGGCTGCTTATTTGAGATTCGAAACAGGATCACTTAATTTGGTAACTTTTGCTAAAATAAGAGTCTTCAGGTACTGGTTCCATTTGCTAGGATACTCCCCAAATAGATTGCCAAAATGTGTTATATAGAGGATATTGCTCACAGGCAGCCAAGGAAAGCTCTCACCCTGGTTGGAATTTGTTATTTGCACTCTTGGTTTTTTGGTTTCAGCTATCTTATTAATGACAAGTCCAGATTTTTTTAGGAAGCTGAAAAGGGCTTGGTCACACAGAGATTGGTAGACATTGCCTGGCAGACCAATTTTGCATCTATCCGGCTCAGGTCCTTGACCCCTTCTTATTGCCTCTGGACGGTAGATCTGGATATTGAAAATGTATTTGACCATAGACCTGGATTCTAGACTTCAGAAGGCTTATTCTAGGCTATGATTAGAGCAAATGCCATCTGTGATACTTGAAGGGCGGAGGAGTGGCATTCCCAGAGGAGAAAGATGCTGTGGGGCAGGTGTTCCTGAAGACATAGTTCATTATGTATTTTATTGCCCACGTTACAATTATCTAAGAGAGCGATATCTCCTGCCTTCTCTCTGAGGTGTTAGGTTTTTGTCCAGTTCTGGAAAATTAATTTGGATGTTTTTACAAAAAGATGTGGAGCTTATAAAAAAGGTGGTAAATTTTGCCTTAAAGGCAGAAATAATAAGGAGAAAGCTTAGAGTTCCATTGAGTAAATAAAGTTTGTTGACAGGGATAATAACCTTAGTCTACTCTTTTGGTTGAAATTTCAGAGTGCCCTGAAATAGGGTGTATCTAACTTCAATCTTGCCTAGTCTAGGTATATAGGCAATTGTTAATTAGTAGTTCAGGGTCATGGCTCCTTATATTAAGGGGAGACCTGGATATTATTTTACTAATTATTTTAAGTTTGTTTTAATTATGTATGTTGATGTATTGTATTTTGTTTTGTTATTGTTCCTATGGAGTATGGCATAAGCTGACCCAATAAACTTGAAACTTGAAATTTGGGCCTAATATTTACATCAATTGGCTCTTGGCAGGAGGATTTAAGTTCAACTAAACTAAAGTTGATTCAGTCCACTTATGGGCTAATTAAATTCTGGAGATTATTTGGTGGAAGGCTGATTGTACCAGCCCTTAGGTTTTTGGAACAGAAGCTCTGTCCTCAGGCTCTTTATGGTGCCCAAATATGGGGATATTCCTTTTGAGCTGACCTTGAAGTCTTTCAGAATACTTTGATTCGGAATGTCTTGGGAGTTCCTAAAGGCACTACTACTTTTATGTTTAGAGCTGAGACTGGAATTCTACCTGTCAAGATGAAGGTCCACCTACAAATGATATATTACTGGCTCCGTTTGAGCTTAATGACTAATAACCGTGTAGCAGGGGGGTGTTCCAGGGCCACCGGGTACTGGAGTAGTTTGTGGGGAATTAGCAAAACCCCACTGTCATGCCTAGTCAGCCTTCAGCCAGGCTGTATCTCCCCTACAGAGGGGTTTACACTAAGTGGGGTTCCCCTGTAGGGGTCCCACCAACTTCCCCTTATAGCCATGGCCTACGCCTCCAATAGTGTATTCGCAGAGGGGGGTTTATCCCCTTTTAGGATCCTCAGACCAGTCTCTTGGGGGTGGGGGGGAGGCGGGGTTCAGCCTCACGATGTCTGAGACCCTAAAAGTTATTGGATAGTCCGGGTGGCCTAACTTAGGTAAATCCCACCTGAGCTGTTCTGTCTCCGGTTCCGCCAACAGGTTCAGTAGACGAGGGTCCAGGGGGGTCTTGCTGGAGACGCTCCAGCAATGAGGAGGAGGGAGCTACAGCAGTGAGCTTCTTCTCCTATGGCCATACCTAGCAGACTGAGCTCAGGCCCTTTATAGGCCTTGAGCATGCTAAGTTCCAACTTGGCTTACTGAGCATGTCTATAGACTTAGAGCTCAGAAGGCTTTCTGGGGCTCTACTGAGCATCTCCCAGGACTTAGACTCCAGAGGGCTTTAGAGTCTCAACTGGACATGCTCCAAGTTTGATGCCTAGCTATATAACTGCTAGGCAGCCCAGTAATAGGGCTCCTACCAGCTCAGAGGAGCCACCCTATTACAGACCGCTTTCCTAAGCTCTGTTGGAATGAGCAACTCCAACATAATACTGGAGAAGCAATTTATATAGATTGTTAAAAACAGCTGGTTTTTCTGCAGATTTTTTGGAGGTTTGAGCCAGGATAGGATTAAGGCTATAATTAAGTGCAGACTTCAAGACATTTTTGCTCAAATTGATCTGGCCATGTTGTCTTTACTCTGGACTGCTCCCTGGTATGGTAAAATAAAATCTCAACACCAGTTGGAACATTATTTGACCATTGTAGATAATTTTTGTGTGTGTAGAGAACTTACTCTATGAGATTTCAACAGATGCCATCTGCTGTTTTAGAGGGCTGCTTTATAGGGATACCGATCGACCAGAGATTCTGTTGTGAGTCTGGACAGATAGGTGACCTCCCCCATTATTTGTTTTGCTGGAAGGCCACTCTGGAGACCCAAACTAAACTACTGAATTCTTTATTAGTGGGAAAATCACACTGGGATATGGCATTAAAAGTATTATTTTTGTTGGCAAACCCTCTTGATAAAATTATTTTAAAGGTTGCCCATCTCGCCCATGCCTTAGCTGTCTGTAGGTGATTGCACCAGGGCAAGTGGATTAATTGTGCCCCCTCTGATGAGTTAGTCTGATTAACCTGCCTGTGATACTGTGATTTGAAGCTGAGAATGTTATAATTTGTTTTCTACTATAGAGAGATATTTGATCCCTAGGATATTTTGTCCTTGTGAGAGTTTTAATGTGTTTTTATTTTTCTTCTCTTGTTATAATTTGTTGAGACCTATGGTTGTAACAAATAAACTTTACTACTACTACTACCATAGGGAGCAAGTACAGACTTCTTACATTACACCAGTGTAATGTACTCCTGGTGCCTCGCCCCCCAAAGGAGGCAAGCCACCACATTCTGCACCAGCTGCACCTTCTGAACAGTTATCTAGGGCAGCCCCACATAAAGCGCATTGCAGTAGTTGAGCCTTGAGGTGATGAAAGCACGGATGACAGTGGCCAGATTCAAAGCGGAAAGAAAAGGCAGTAGCTTCCTCACCCAATGGAGTTGGTGAAAAGTGCTCCTAGCTACCATCGCAACCTGACAATTCAGGCCCAACAAGAGGTCCAGAAGCACTCAGAGGCTGTGAACCTGGCTGACCAGAGGGGGCTGGACTTGGTCAATAACAGGAGTCTGAATCACCCCCCGGTCATAAGGCTGGCCAACCATCATTACCTCAGTCTTGTCTGGGTTCAGCTTCAATCAGCTTATCGTCATCCAGTCCCCGACAGCATTCAGATATCAGGTAAGCACTGAGAGCGCAGGGCCTGGGTCAGATGAAAAAGAGAGGTAGAGCTGAGCGTCATCTGCATACTGATGGCACTTCACCCCAAGCCTCCAAATTACCTTGCCCAGCGGCCTCATATACACATTGAACAAGCGAGGGGGCAGAATAGAACACTGTGGGACACCAGTACCCATCACCACTCTCTGGGACCTGCCCAACAGGAAGAAGTGGAACCACTTCAGAAGTCCCGCACACCCCCACCAGGTCCCACTCTTGTGTCAATAACACCTCATGGTCAACTGTATCAAAGGCCGCTGAAAGATCTAACAGGATCAACAGGGTAGAATTCCCCTTGTCAATCTCCAGGCTCAGGTCATTGACAAAGGTCACAAGCACAGTCTCTGTACCATACCCAGGATGGAAGCCCGACTGAAATGGGCCCAGGAATCTGATAGCATCGGGATGAATCTGGAGCAGTCGGGAAACCACCCTTATTCAATAAGCTTCTCTAAAAAGGGATGGTTAGAGACCAGCTGATAGCTGGCTGGGGAGTCAGCGTCCAAAGGTGGTTTCTTAAGCAGGGGCTGGACAACCACAGTTTTAAGAACGTTCAACACCCTACCATTCCAAAGGGAGGCACTGACAACCTCAGTCAGCAACAGTCGCTGTGTCTCCTGGCTGGCTTTCACCAGCCAGATTGGGCAAGATTCTAGCTCATAATTGGTTGCCTGCACCACCCCAAGCACCTCCACTGCATCGGTGGATGATCTTACCCAAATAAACAGGACAAGAATCCAAGTTTCCATAACCTCAAACTCTGGCTGCACAGGTAAAATGGCAGCACCCAACTCATGGTGAATACAAGCAATTTTGTCTGCAAAGTAGTTAATAAAAATCACAGCGGGCATTAGATTACTGCATTTCCGGGTGGAGGCAGACCAGATTAACCAGGCCCCTCACCAGTGGTGGTGCCAGCTTTAGGGTGCCTGGGGCACTGCCCCTACAGTCCTCTGTGCCCCCCAAACTTAAAATATTACCCCCCTGGCTTTGCTGTTCATTCCCGGCACGGCAGCAGTGCAGAACAGCATTTGTTAGCCCCAGCGGTGTGGCGCGGCTGCTTATGCGCCGAACTTCCAGGTTTGATGTGTACTGCGCATGTGTGAACATCACGTCTCCTCTGAATCCTATTCAACGTTGTAATGTTCTCGTGCCATCTCATGCCTCCTCTTCCAAACCACTAGATGTCATAATTCAGGTTGCCTGAGAAAAAGGTAAGCCCCTCTTCACAGACAAACTGCTCCAAACAGCGAATGTAGGAATCGCCAATGACCCAGATAACTTCTGCCATACTTTGGATCAGGATACAAACACAATGAAAGTGCAATCCGCAACAGTAGCACAGACACAAGAGATAGACACAGGGGTCTGTCCTCTAACTGCAAGGTACTGCAGAGAAATGGTACACAATTGCAGGTGTTACAGGACTAAACCAAGCTGCTCCAGACCAGCATTCCTAGTAACTACACCCCCAAATGCCAGCTTTTTGAACACACCTGAGATCACAGGACTAACAGTTACATCTCAGGATCTCAAAACCCCAACTTTGTCACAAGCATCACATTTCCAGCTTTTTGAAAACACCTGAGATCACAACTCACAGGGGGGGATCGGGATTTGGGGGGAAAGGCTGAGGCTCTTGCCTCTCTTAGTTTCACAAGTCTGAGCTTTTGGAGAATGGCAGTGCTTGCTGCTACTAGGTTCAATGAAGTGCTAGATGTCTTGTGTCTGGGATTTTATTGGGGAGGGGTGCTTTGTGAAGTACTGTACTAAGGCACAGTAACACAGCAGGCCCCCTTGGCCCTCCAGCAGACCTCCATCTTGAACTCCAAATTACAAAATGCCTTCCCAAACACAGTCTCTCAGTTTGGCCCCCATGGGCCGGGGGCTCCACTGCCAGCAAAGCAGGCCCCTTTGGCCCTGCAGCAAACCAGCATCTTGAGCTCCAAGTTACAAAATGCCTGCACAAACAAAATCCCCCCACCCACTCCCCACCCCCATGTCTCTCAATGCACCCACTCCCCTCACTTGGGGTTGCCATAGGTGCAAATTTTTAGAAGGCACTTATGAGATATACAGGTTGCAGGGCTGCATTGGTTTCAATACAGCCCTGCAACTTGCATATCTCATAAGTGCCCTCTAAAAGTTTGCATCTATGGCAACCCTACACATACTCCATTGCCCAGCCAGTACCCCCAGTGCACCCCACTCCACGCCCCCCTCCCCCATGTCTACCAGTGCCACCCCCCCAAGGCAGCTGGCAGCACAATCATATTTAATCCAGCAACCTCCAGCTTTACACAACACCCCTCCATCAACAACTATATATATAAAACATACTATAACTCACAATTTAAAAATGAATTTTAAAAATCCTAAAAATACAAAAAATATGCTAAATGGGCAGAACCATATATATCACAGCATAATAATCAATCCCCCCTCCCCCCGTGTCTCTCAGTGCACCCACCCCATCCCAATTAGGGTTGCTATAGATGCACATTTTTAGACAGCACTTATGAGATATGCAGGTTGCAGGGCTGCATTGGTTTCAATACAGCCCTGCAACATGCATATCTCATAAGTGCCCTCTAAAAATATGCATCTATGGCAACCCTACACATACTCCATTGCCCAGCCAGACTCAAATACCCCCACTCCCAGTGCACGCCATAATTCATAAGTAAATTCATAATAAAATCACAATTAAATTCACAATTCATAATTAAAACAAATCACTATTATAACATCCCTCCTCCCAAGACAAGTCCCTCCCCCCCGCCCGCGGTTCCCTCCCCCAAAAAGCAAAGCCCAACTCCCAGATGGGTCCCCGACTCCCCAATGTACTTACCAGCAGCAGGACTGAGTCCACAGGGCAGGATGAGCAGCATCTTCTTCCCCACTCAAGCGAGGGCAAGATGATGCTGGACTTCAACGATGCTGGACCCACTTGGCACTGCCAGGTGGCTGGCGTGGCACACTACCCTACCTAACTAGCTTCCTTGAGATGATGATTATTATTAAAAATAATAAAATACTAAATACATCTAATCTAACACTAACAGTGGTGTGAATTAATTGATCTCTGGATTGAAAAAGATTCAATTACAGCTGGGATGGTCAACTGCAAAACTGTCTCTCAGAAGAACCAACTGAGTCTCACTCAGTCATAGAGCGATAAAATGGCACCTGGATTGGAATCACCTTATATATGCTCTCTCTCACTCAGTCTTTGCAGCAGGCAGCCCCCACCCTCTCACACCATGTGAGAGGAAAAGCCCGCATAGAGACAAAATGTAAAAGTAAATACAGTCACACAAGCACTCTGGGTGGTCTCCCCACATACTCCACCCCTCCCCCCTTGCTCCACCAACCGGCCAATAGCACAACAGCCCCGCTGATCTATTGCTGCTCCCCTGCCCCCATGGTGCCAAGCACTACAGCCCCATATAGATACTGTGCTGCCCGCTTTTGCCTGCAGAGGTTTGCACTGAACACTGCCCCCACGAGGCTGGCACGCTGCAGGAATTTGCACTGGACGGGTCCCCAAACTGCCCAACACGTGTTCAGATTACTTTTGCCCCTTACAGGGCTTTGTGAATGGTCTCCCTCTCTCCCGAGTCCCCCCTCCCCCTCGCGAGCCACCTGAGACTCATTGCGGTGCTCCACCTCCAATGTTGAGGTGATGGTCCACCTCCAACGGGAATCGTGATCCACTGTGGTGGAAATCATGTGGGCGACCTCACTGGTGTAGAGTTGGCGATTGCCATGAGACGTGATCTGCGCTGTATCATCCACTCCTTTCCAAGGAGCAACATCTTGGTGTCAGATTTAATTGAAAGATCAGTCAATAGGAACACAAGGCCAAGCCCGATTGATTCTGCTGCACTTCGTCGGTTGAGGAAAGTGATGAGAAATATGAGCAGACTAGTGGATGCTTTTCTGCATCATGAAAGGAGGGCTACTACAATCTGGCATAGGTTCTCGAGACATCAGCTCTCCCTGTATGATGTAGACAGAGTGCATCTATCAAGAGCAGGACAGTTACGTTTCTTTCAAGCACTCCAAGAAAGCTTTTGTCAACACATTTGAAGACTTTAGCACTGTACACATACTATATAAGTTAATGGACGGCCACTCTGTCGATGAGCTAGTCCAGCATTGGAACAGCTTGCTGGGGAAGGCCATTGACAGGGTGGCTCCGAGCTGGCCTCTGCTTCTGTCTCGTCACTGCAGGGCCCCTTGGTTTACTGAGGGGCTGCGGTGTATGAAACAAGCAGCCAGGAGGCTGGAGCGACGCTGGCATCGGACTCGCTCTGACTCCGACCGACTTCTCCAGAGGCCCATTTGCGGTCCTATGTTGAGACTGTGAGGACAGCAAGGAAGGAGTTCCTTGCTGCCTTCATAATGTCTGCGAAGTCACACCCGGCGGAGTTGTTTTGGGTGGTGCGGGGGCTGGTCAGTCCTCCCTCCCTCCGCCTGGACGGGGACTTGTCCCAGGCCTGCTGGGAGGAATTTGTCACCTACTTCGCAGACAAGATTGCTTGGATTCAGAGCGACTTTGATGCTGGGTTGGGGGCAGTAGGTGGAAAGCGTGAGGTGATGGAGGCCCTGTCTGGTCCAACTTTGTGGGGGGAGTTTCAGGAAGTGACGCCAGCCGATGTGGTGGATGTTGTGGGGTCTGTGAGAGCCACCTGTTGTGAACTTGATCCGTGCCCATCCTGGTTGATGAAAGCCTCCAGGGAGACGTTGGGGATGGTGCTGGCGAGGGTGGTCAAAGTGTCCCTGCAGCAGGGGAGGTTGTCGCCTAGCCTCATGGAGGCTGTGGTGCACCCCCTGCTGAAGAAACCATTGTTGTATGTGGATGCACTCGCCAGCTACCGACCTGTCTCTAACCTTCCCTTTTTAGCCAGCGGGTAGTGTTGGGAGCTGAAACATCTTGCCCCCGCACTTTATCCTGCAGCGTTCCGCAGGGTTCCATTCTGTCTCCATTATTATTTAATGTTTATATGCAGCCCTTGGGGGAGGTCATGAGAGGGTTCGGGGTGCGATGTCACCAATATGCTGCTGATACTCAGCTGTACCTCTCTTTTTCAGCTGACCCAGACCCTGCTGTCTCATTGCTATCCCAATGTCTGGAGGCCGTGGCGGAATGGTTGCGACAGAGCAGACTGAAGCTCAACCCCGATAAGACGGAAGTGATGTTGGTGGGGAGAGCGAGGGAGGTGTCAGCCCCCCTGATTGGGGGGGTTTGTCCTCCTATAGCTCAGCAGGTTCGGAGTCTGGGGGTGATATTGGATGCAGATCTCTGCCTGGATTGATAGGTGGAGGTGGCTGTGAAGGCTGCCTTCCGCCAGTTATATCTGGTGCGGAGGCTGCACCCATACGTCTCCAGCCCGGACCTGGCCTCCCTCATCCATGCCTTCGTCACCTCGAGGCTGGATTACTGCAATGCACTCTACGTGGGGCCGCCCTTGTTCCTGGTTTGGAGGCTGCAGCTAGTGCAGAATGCGGCGGCCCGGCTCCTGTCGGGGACGGGTCACCGGGATGACATAACACCTGTGCTCCGGACTCTGCACTGGTTGCCAATAGCGTGCCGAGCCAGGTTCAAGGTATTGGTATTGATCTATAAGGCCCTTCACGGTCTGGGCCCCTCGTACCTCAGGGACCGCCTCGCCCTCCGTGCCCCAGAGCGGCTCCTTCAGTCTGCCGGGGGTGCCTTCTTGGAGGTCCCCTGTGTTAAGCAAGGGGCCACAATGGAGAGGGCATTCT
>QEPC01015466.1:1368680-1383026 GCA_003113815.1 Sphenodon punctatus | reverse complement strand
TGTCCTTCTCTTCCCTTTCATTCTCTTCTGATTCAGCTTGTCGCAGAACAGGGAGCTAACTCAGTTCTCCCAAGTTCTCCAAGCCAGAAGGAAGACTTGTCCCAAAGCCTACACCTTCAGAAGACTACAGGTGGCCAAGCATGCCATGAAAATCGAGGATTCGAGGGTTCAGGATAAAGGTAGGTGATGGCAACGTGATCTATTTTTTTTAACCTACTATGGTTAATTTGGACCCGGTGGGAGAAAAAGTGTACAGGACCCCCAGTAAGAGGATTCTCTATTCCCCAGTGGCAGTGCTTCACACAGCAGCGTTCCCAACATTAAGTAATGTAATGTCCATCCAATGTTAACCCTGGGAACGCCTTGCTGCTGGGTTATGCCATGCCACTGGCCTGCCATTGCCCTGGCTCTGCCTACCATTGTCCTGGCTCCGCCTACTGTTGCCCTGGCTCCACCCCTAGGCTAGGCTCCGCCCCTAGGCTCGCAGTCTTACTGCCCCTCCAACCTCAAAACCCATCAGCCGCCCCTGCCCCTCACCACCCAGAACAGCTTAGCTGGAAAGACTTTGCAGACGCTATGATAGCAGAGAAGAAAGCTTTCTTCATCGCCATCGCAGCCACGGCCACCATCGCAGCCACAGCATAGTCCTTTAAAAATGAAGCCTGCACTGTAACCGCCTACCTTCCCACTTCTGCTGCTTCAGGTCCTCCGTATACCAGGGGACCTGTGGTGCCACAGTGGTGGGAGCGGACGTCTGGATGCAACCATGTCAATGGCCATGGACAACTGTATCCTGACTTCATCTGCGCCCCCTCACTCTCCTTTACCCACCCGGTCCCAGCTCACCTGTCCCCCTCCACGCCCTCCTCCTGTTCAACTGGTACCACCAGACAAACTAACCCTCTCGCCCTCCTCCTGACCTGCCCCCTCCCCCTACTACTTGCAACCCCCACCAGCCATATTTACCCCCGCCCCAAATAAACTGACCCCTTGCCAGCCATATTTACTCCAGACCTGGCTAACCTGACCTTCCCCACCAGTCATACTTACCCCCTGCCCCAGCTAACCTGACCCCTCTGCCCTCCGCTCTGGCTAACCTGACCCCCTCGTGAGCCATACTTACCCCTGCTCCAGCTACCATACCCCCGAATCTGAGTCATCCTCCCCTGTAACATTGCTCTGATAGCTGTATTTATTTTGACTTTGTTTTTCTCACTTTACTAATACACTTTATAGTCTCTCTCCTTCACACTGAAGATGTTTATATAACGTATATTCAGTGCTAGGAGAGCTACAATAGGAATGCACAACATAACAATTTCTTCTGTTCTCTTTAACGTGTCATTTTTCGACAAGAACTTATTAAAAACACCATTCTTTACACAAAACTACCAGCAATTCTTTCACTCAAAACTTTAACTGTCTATAACACTTACTTTTTGTTAAGATCCCTTACTAAATAATCACCTGCAAAAGATTTTAGTCGCAACCCTGGAAGTGAAGTGACTCAAAACTCCCATGTTAAAGATAGACGGGGATTGAATGGAAATGCCTCTATAATGCTGTAAAGGTTACTCATTTAAGCCCCAGGCAGGGCCCCAACTGCTTAAGACTGAAAAGACAGGATGAGCAGGCCCCTCTCCTGATTACTAGCTATGGAGTAATCCTTCCCTATTTCCTGCTTTCAGAGTATGGCAGCTGAAGGAAGTGACTGCTGGAGAGGTACAGTCCTGAGGTTCTACCTGTGTGAACTGTCTCATATCCTGCTCTTAGGCAGACTGGGAAAAACTTGGCTGTGCACTGGCACATGTGCAATACATGGTCGTCCAGCAGTTGGAAACACTAATCTCTGGTTGCATTCTTTGGGGGATACTATCAGGGGTGATATTCTAATCAATTAACAACCGAATCTGTAAGAGCTGAATGATATGCTCCCCCTCCTCCCTCCGTTTATGTGTGTTCTGGTACGATTAACAACTGGTTCTGCCAAACTGGCACAGTATCACCTGTGGACAGCGGATATTATTATTATTATTAACAAACATTTATATAGCGCCAGCAGTGTACCTGGCACTTTACAAAGTAATAAAATAGACACGGTCCCTGCCCCTAGGGCTTACAATCTGAGAGACAGGAGCTGGGGGAGAGACTTAGGAAGGGGAACAGAGGGAGAGACAAGGGGTCTAACATTCATGAAGATGCGAGGTCTCAAGTGCACGTACTTGGCTTGGTTACGATGAGAATGACAGCAGGCAGGTCCATGTTGCAAGGATAAGGGTAAACCGATCGTAGGTATAGGAATAGTGGCTCAGCAGGATAAAGAGTCAGACAGAGCAGAGCGAAAGAGGTGAGTTTTAAGGAGAGAAGGAGGGGGAGACAGGGTGGATATCCAGTGTGTCAGTAGTTAGTGCAGGTGTGAATCCCACTGAGGCAAACTGGAGTCATATGTGTGATTAGTTCTGTACTGGGAGTGGTGTGAGGCTGGATAAAAGTCAGGAGCAGGAGAGAGCAGGCAACTGTGTGTATATTGCAACTGCCTCTCTGCCAGTGCCCAGAGGGCTGTACATGCAATCTCTCTCCTCCCAGCTCTGTTCTCCATTTTCCTCCTTGCCTCTCCCCTAGAGCTCATTCTGCACTCATAGCTGCTACTGGATCATGAAATAAACAAACTCATGAGCTGCAACCAACCTGATTGTAACCAAACCAAGCACAGGCACGTGAGAATTCACATCCGCTTGAATGTTTGTTTGTCTTCTCTCCTGTCTCTCCCACTGTCCCCCCTCCCTGTCTCCCCCTCCTTGTCTTTTAGATTGTAAGCCACAGGCAGGGACCGCGTCTATGTCTATGTTCTGTACAGCGCCAGGTACATGACTGGTGCTATATAAATGTTTATAATAAATAATATTAATAATGAGTCCCATTGCTGCTGGGCCTGTGCTGGGACTAAACTGCTCAGCTGTAAGTGTAGAGGTGGCACAATATAGGAGTAGGATGGACAACTTTGGTTTGGTAAAGTGTAGGGCCACCAGCTAAAGTTTGGAAACCTCTGTGCCAAAGAGTGCTAGAGAATTCTATCCTGTGTGTAGGATTATGTTATAGGTACATGTGTGCTATATCTTGAGCATAATCTGTATGGGCTCCTACATTCACAAATCTTTTGCATGTTAACTCATTTTACTTCCCCAGACCAATACTGCTCCATCACCCGATCTTACTTGTATTAGTTACATTTGACCATTGGTATTTCTTTTAACTGTAGCCATCCCATCCTGTGGGAGTCCTGTTCACCTGCACCAGTTTAGGGCTTGCCGAGAAAGGCTCTCCCTGGGCTTCCTGCTTAGTATCCCCTAAGCCCCTTTCTTAGGTCGGCTCCAGAGCAGCAGTTACCTCGCCCAGCTGGATTCAAGGGAACGTCTTGTGCGCCTGCGCCTAGAGTATCACAATCCCGCCCATCTCGAGCTGAGCGCATGCGTCAGCGTTGCCTGACAGATGGGGAGGGGGATGGGCGTGCTATTTCTGTGATAGCCAATCAGATGCGCGGGGATTGTCCCTAGAGTGAGGTTGAGCGAGAGCGGGTGGGGCTGAAGTCTCGGCGAGAGAACCGGTGCGGTGCCTCCGGCGGGGAGGCTGCGGGCAAGATGGTGTCGTGGATGATCTCCCGAGCGGTTGTGTAAGTGGGAGTAGGGGAGGGGGCAGTGGCTTCCGCGTGGCTTAAACCAGCCCCGTCCCTGCAGTGGCTCCGAAGCTCTGGGTCCCGTGTCCTATCGCAACGGGGGGAGTGGGTTAGGGTTCTCCAGTCGCCAGCCTCGCTGGCATCCACCGGGGTAGGGAAGCCCGGGAGATCGGCCTTTCGGAGCGGTGGGGTGAGAGAGACTGATGGGCTGCAGTCTCCCTTGGCTCCAGCGCCACAGGAGCATCCCGGGCAGGGGGAGCGGGCGTGGGGGGAACGCCGTGCTGCTCTGCCTCCCGGAGGGGACAGTTGAGCCCAGCCCCCGTGACGTGGGCCCACGGAAGGCGAGAAACAAGCCCGCTGCTCGGTTCATGCCCGACTTCGTGTCTGCAGCTGCGGCCGGGCTTGTTCAAACGGGACATGCCCAGCAATACCCCCGGGTCTTTTGACGGACGAGGAAGGGTAAATCTGTCTCCCGATAACAAGTTGTGGCCTTTTATTTTTAACCGGCTTTCCATCTTACCCAATAAGAGCCTAGTGCTGTCTCTTTCCTAAGCCCGGTGACCAAGGGACTTGCAACTTTGAACCAGTGGGGCAACTTGCCTTGCGATGAGTGTCAATGGGGACGCTGCCTCCTGTGAAGAAGCCCATAGACAAACACCGAGGATGTTTCAGACGTTTGGAATGCTGCAGGCCTGAGCGTGCGCTAGTGTAGAACGGGTGGCGCTTATAACGTTAAATCTTTTTACGTTTACGTTGTCTTGAGTAATCACAACTTTGTAAACCACAACTACTGAATTTATTTATGCAAAAGATGGGCACAGTCACTGCTTTGATCAGGGCTGATAGGCACATAAATAAACAGCATCTCTATTGCCAATAGAGTGTAAGTCTCTGATGTGAGCATTGGCAATATTCCTTTATTGATGTGTAAAGTATGTAGCTTAAATAAAAGTAGAGAATTTTTTAAAAATGAAGTTATAACTAAGTAGTGTGTGATCATGGCCATTTTAACCTGATTATAACAATATATTATTAAAAGTGGGGAGCAGTGTTCACTGTTTCTCCATTGGCAGAAATGGCGAAAACAGAGTGAATTTGGGTTCCTTATTAAAAACAATTGCTTTCTGCTTAAAATGTAACTTTGCATTATCATCGTGACACATTCCCAAAATGGTATTAACAGACCTGTCTGCAGTCCCTACAAAACATCCAGCAAGAAACTTAATTTTTTTAAAAAAATATGTTCACTTCCCACATTACGTATAAGTGCTAATGCAGAACTTTTAGGAAAAACTAGAAGGAACCTTTTTAATGTGGGGTTTTAAAACAATGCTTATTATTTACGTATGTGTGCACGTGTGTGAAAATCTGTTGAGGCCTTAAAGTATGAACATGTTGAAATTGGTGCAATTAAACCTAGCTCAATCTGTAAATGGCATCATTAAATTTTAGAGAACAGCTGGGAGAAGATTGATTTTGCCGGTGCTGAAACTCCTTGTGCATAAGTTTTGTATCCTTGGGCTCTCTATGGTGCTGAAGTCTGAGGTTACTAGGTTAAAGCAGATTTAGAAATTTTCCAAAACAGGCTTCTTAGGATTATAGTAGGTGCACCTAAGTGCACACCTTTGTACATGACGAGAGCTGAAACAGGTATACTACCGGTGGAAATGAAGGCCTGACAGAGCTCCATTTTTCACTGGATGCAATTACTTGCTATGTCTGATTGCTTACCCAGGCTTTGTTGGCTGGAGCTGGAAAACTTGTAATTTTGCCTGGAAAAAAATTGAAACTCTGCATGACCAGGCTTGTTTTTTAGTTCCTTGATAGCTTTTCGCATGCTAAAATGAAGGGCATGCTCTCAAGATGGCTGAGAGACATCTTTGTGCAAAAAGATCTAGCTGCACTCAAAGCAGCTAAAACAGACCCCTGGTTTAATAAGTTCAAAACGTAGCACCAACTGGAATATTATTTAATTGCCTTGAGTAATTTTACCATATGAAGGGCCTTAACCCTTGTATGTTTCCAGTTAATGCCTTCAAAAGTTTTAGATGGAAGACTAAAGCACATTTCTTATGATTTGAGGTATTGCCTTTTTGATACCCAGCAAGTTGAAGATCTGCCCCACTACTTGTATACTTGACCACTTCTAACGTAAGGCATAAGTTGCTTCTCTCTCTTTTGGCTGGGAGAAACTGTTGGGATACCCATTTGAATCCAGTCCCGAGAACTTGCAAGTTCTCGGGACTGGATTATACTTAAATCTAGCCCGTGCCCTGATGTCTCGGAGACACTCTGCTATTATAAAGTTGAAATTGTATATAGAGAGAAATATTTGGGAATCAGATCTTATTTCAAGGTAATTTGGTACTCCTTTTAAATGGTATGTGGTTTGTTGAATGATATGTGGAACCACATACTGTGTCTTATTGTGAACATTTTGGTTATCATTTTAAGTCTATTTACATTTTGTAATTTACCTTATTTTTACATTTTTTTTGCTCCTTTTAAGTCTCTTATTGTTAAGACCAGTGGTTATGACAAACTTAGGAATGATCAAGTTATTTTTATGTAAAACAAGGACAGCCAATCAGTGTTGTGGACAGACTCTGCAGTAACTTTTCCACCAACAGTGACTGGTCCTGATAAATTAATTTTCACTTTATTTGTAAATTGGAGCTGCCTTATCCTGTACATTGGGGGATATGGGCTGATAAGTGAGTGCAGAGTTGTAGCAGTTGTCAAGTAGGAGATAAAACAAAGGGAGGTATGCTATTTTTAAAATATTTTCTAGAGCTTAATTGGTGATGTAAACTTGTGCCTACAAGACTAAATTGAAGTAACCACCACTGAGTTGTATCTTCTTGTGGATAATATTGGGGAATACCATAATGTGTACAAAAAGGTTTATGCTTAAACCTAAATAGCTCTCTCTCACACCAAGTACCTCCCCTTCACATGTGATGCTTTCTTGCTGTATGTTTAGTTACTATAAGTTCTTATCAGAAATACGATTTATAAAACTGAGGCTGTAAACCTTGGGTTTGGTAAGGAGGTTGATTGTGTTAAGTTTATTTCCTTCCTGCTGCTTCATCCCTTATTTAGGATCCTGGCATTTATGGTTTCTAACTTAAGCTTTCCTGGGCTTGGCATGTCAGTGATGCTGAATGATATGAACACTTACATGAGATCAAACAAACTAACCGGAGTTTTTCAGTTTGAATATGGTAGACATAACATTTTACACACAGTAAAGGAAAGCCTGTGGCTAGAAACATTCTTGGAGTTCTGAAACACCATAGTGAAAATATCTCCCAGTCTCTTCTGCCAACTATTTGGCTGCTATGTGCAGTCACCTGCTTCCACTTATTTCTGTTGATGCAGAGGGAAGCAGGCAGAAGAGCTCTAGGTAAAGCCATAGGATAGTGGATAAGAATCGCAGTGGGTATAAATGCAGAGTCAGCAATGTGATATGGCGTACTCCAACATCAAAGTTGTATGAGAGATTCAGGCCACTTTCACACGTTACCTGGGAGATGGGGAAACTTCTGTGATAGCAAGCACGGCACTATTCTCATGGGAATTAGCGCATGTAGGGATGTGCTATTCTGCTTTTATCCTATGAGAACACCTGTCTGTATAAAAGCCACATTGCCCGGGGGCCCAGTCATGTGCAAGTGATCTTGCGGGGGAAAAAAGCAGAATAGTGCATTCCTACGTGCACTAATTCCTGTGAGAATAGAGCCACAGTTGCCATCACAAAAGTTTTCCTGCCTCCTAGGTAACTTGTGAAAATGGCTTTGGTTTGTAATGACCATGACACACATCCCATATGGCAGGAAGTTAATTACTCCAGAATGCTTGAATTGTATTCAGAATTTCTCTTGGTCAGAGAGACTTGCAAACCAATGGACCCATGAAGTGAAGAGGTAAATATCCCAGAAGTCTGGCAAGGGGGAATGAAACTAGAAAAAGTGTCTGAGTAATTAGTGTAGATGGGCCCCTTAACAATCCTAATTTTTCCCCCTTAAAAAAGAGCCTGTTGGGCAGGAAAATTGTAATTATTTTTTATTAGGAAAGGGAGAAACTTTTAACACCGTGACAAAGTAGTTGGAACCTATTTTATCAAAAGAGCAAACTATTTTGAGAGACTGTGGGAGGCTCGTAGTGGACTCCATGAAGCTTGTCAGTGAAGGCAACTGGAGTGGTATAGAAAGGGAATTGTTTGGGGAAAGCTTTTCATTAGTGCGCCTGATCCTTGCTGCTTTCCTGTGTGTCTGCTTTTTCTCCCACACAACTTCATTGTAAATTCCTGTATGGGGCCTTCCTCTGACCTTTGAGTTCCTGCACAGCAGGTTCTGTTCCCTGTCTCCCTTCAGCTGTGGGTCCTGCTGACATCACGTCAGTCTCCCTTAGAAGCTTCGTCACAATTTGAAATCCAAGTTACGAGCATCATTAATCTTCTCTGTGCCATCCATAAAGAGTTCATCAGCTATAAGAACAGTCTTCCTACATTGGCTTAGCATCCTCTGCAGGTTCTACTCTGCAGTTTCCTTCTGGAGGAGACCTCAAATACCATATTCCATTAGCTACAGCTTATCTTGCCTTTGGGAGGTTGTGGGCCCCATCTTTCTGGGGAAGCCATAGCTTGTGCTCATGTCATGGAACTGTAGTCAAAGAAGTTAAGATCATCTTTAGGTAAAGCTATAATTGCTGAGTAGTGGCCTATTTCAGGGTGTTGCAGTAGGGTAAGATTCCCTTGCTGGAAAGAACTTGATACCGTGGAGTTAAGTATGATGTAATTGTACAGTATGCATATTCTACCCTACATGAGTCCAGTTCTTGTTGAAGATAGCCCTGACCACGCATGCAGGCCAACTCCAGAAACCCCAGCCAGGTCATCCTGACCATCCTTTTGGGACAACTGGCATTACTGCTGTCCTCTGTCTCTGTTCTCTGAACTGGCATGGATCTTCCCCTTCTGCCTGAACACTCTGCAGTCAGAAGCCAGAAAATAGTAGCAGATTCATGCGTAAGAATTATCACACTGCTTCTGCCTTAGGGTTTTTTTGTATAGTTTTAAAATGTTTTTATGGTTTGTGAGCTGCTGCGAACCTCTAGGAAATGGTGGCTTTATTTATTACATGGATTTAATATCCCGCACCCTCCAGCACAAAGGCTGCTTGGGGTGGCATACAAAATAGAAAAATACAATTATAAAAACATAATAAAACTCAGACAGTATAAACATATCTAAAAATACAGGTAAAAGGAGCTATAACCCTATCTCCCCCACCCACTACCCATCTCCCCCATTAAAGGCCTGGTGGAACATATACTCTAATAGTGCTAAACAAACTCTCATTAGTAATATTACATTTTACATATCTCCCTAAATTAATGATAAAGTTGGTAGCTTGGCTTACCCACCAGTTTAAACAGTGAGTTGAAATAATTGGTCAAGGTCAGAGGGAATCTAATTCTGACTGGATGATGTGGTTGAAACACAGGATTGTGAGACTGCATGTTCTGTCAACATATGAATTTTCTTAAGGTCCAATTAAGCTCGAAGTAACTTGCTCATGGGGGTACTATTGCTTGGTGGTTCTTGAAATATTGTCACTCAGCATCATCCATGACTAGGTTATTTAACTAGCAAATTCTTAATTCGTGAGTTTAGGCCAACGTTGCTGATTTCTAATAATAAAAACAAGGAAAACCCTGTTAAACAACTCATCGTACTACTACAGTAAGTATCTTATCAGTATTGCCAAGTATCCCAAGTCAGTAAGAGCGGTTTTTGTCATAAATCTGCATTAAAAAACTTTGTAAATTGTAGCCACAGATCTAAAAATGTATCTACTTGTTACCTTCTGACTAAACATTGATCTTAACTATAAAATGAAAGGCTTCTCTTAGGGGAAGAATTAGAACAATTGCATATTTGTACCAGTTATTGGAAATAAACATATGGGCAAAATTAATGGCATGTCCCTGCCGTCGGTGTGGGAGATGCATGATATCTGACTAGAATGTAGCAGCAGGCTGGATAGCAGCAAGAACGTGAAATACCTTATGTTGTGTTTGTGTGATCAGGTGTCCCATAGGCTTGTTACCTCTGGGGTAATTTCTCCAGTTTTATTAGTGTTCACACAGACAGGACAATCCTCTGCTATTAAAGTCAATGGGAGTCTTGTGCTTGACTCTAAAGGTGGAGTATTGTGCCCTGAGCGAGGCTACTTGGGGGTAAGTGTGTGTTCTGGGGAGGGGGTGGGGTACCAAAAACAAGGGAGGGGCATATAATGTATATATAAAGCTGCCTTCCTTTGCATTGCTCCATCTGCAGTTCCAACTCCTGACCTGCCTGATGACATGCCCTGTGAGGTCCGAAACCTCACCACCAACTCGCGTTGGTCCAGTAAAAGAGATCTCCACACTATTTGGTGTCTACTACTTATTTTCACTTAATAGAGCCTAGACATGATTTGCTTTTGCTGCCGTTACTCCATATATGTGGAATGGAGGAGAGAATGACGCCTGCGTTTTCAAAGTAGAGGTTTGAGGTCTTTACGTATCTGTGGATAAAGCTACTTAAAACTTCAGCAGAGCTGAGACAGCGCGCACCTCCACTGAGAGTGCATGTGCTAGCCATGCAGGTGCAAGCACTGTTGCAATAAATGGGACTCTCACATATGCTCTCCCACCAGAGGATATGGGGGTAAAACATAATTACCTTTTGCCTCTCGGCTCAGCACACCTTATCCCAGACTGGATAGTTCAGGGGTGACCAAAGTAGGGCTCAAGGGCTGCATGCGGGCTGCCTCCCCAAGCCTGAAAATACCTTTCCTATGCCTCTCCTCTTCCCTTTTTTTCCCCTGCTGCCTGCTGCTTGAGCCTACCCACCTCTCCCACTGGGGTGCAATCGGGTTCTCCTTCCAGGCAGTAAGCCAGTTAGAGGCACTGCCCAGGTCCCCTCTTCTGCCTTGCGCTGCTCTCCACTGCTTGAAACCTCTGTGTGCTCTGCCGTCCATCTGTCTCCTTCTGCTCCCACTGCTGACTGCATGCAGGGTGGCCCCTTTTGGAGCATTGTTGGATGAGCATGTAAAGTAAGTGAGGCAGCCCCCACCCCTCTGTTCTTACCTGGTTGCGCTGTTGGGCCATGTGGGTGCTGGCTGCTTGGTTTGCTCCCGATGCCTGCTGCATTCTCAGCTGCTAGCTGCTTTGCTGCTGGGGATGGGGGGGAGGAAGCCCCCATGTGGGGGCTGGTGGCTAGGTTTGCACCGTGTGCCCGCACTGACACCAGCAGCCACCTTCTTACTTCCCAAGACTGGGCGAGGGGCTAGCCCCCCACAGATGGCTTGTGCCAGGCAGCCTCTTGGGCCCGGTTCATATTGGAGGGGGAAAAAAAAATAGTGGGCCCGAGTACCTTCCTCCTGGTTTGGCAAGCCTTGTAAGCGTCCTGCTTGTCCCTGTCTGAGAGCCACGTGTGTTGCTTTTGCCAGGGGTGGTGGGCGGAATGCATATTGCTGGGCCATCTGTCTCGGTGCGGCGGCTTAGTGAAAGTCTCTCCACTCCGGCTGGTCCCTGTCCAGCCTGATGCAGGGCGGGGAGAGGGTTGCAGCTCGCAGCATGCTTCACCCTGTGGTGTGGGTGGCAAAGGCGCTTCCGGCGGGGAGGCTCAATGGACGGCCTCGGGGCCCTGTGTTCTCCGCAGTTTTATGTTTGGGTGTGTGTGCCAGCTTTAGCTTCCCAGATGACTTGGGCCTGGGCTTGCTTTGCCCCTGTGCACTTTACATTTTTATGTTTGGCGGCAGAGGACTTTTGTGTTAAAATAACTTTGGAGCACAGGACATGTGTTAAAATAAACTTAGTTTTTTATTTTATAAAGTAATTTATATTTTATTGCTACTGAATATTTATTTGTACAGCCTTGGAGTTGCCCATTCCCAGTGTAGTCTCGATGACCTTTTATGTTCACACAGGTTATGCAAATTAGGGGCAGGGCAACATGCAGCCCAGTGTGAGGTCCAAACCAAAAAAAGGGCCAAATCAAGTTGAGCACCCCTGATATAGTAGTTTAGGGAGCTATTGGTCTGGGAGCATGCTCTGAAAAGTGGGCTTGTAACAAACTGACACTGAAGCACAAGAGATAGAGCTGCTTCTAGAGGATTTTTAAATATGTTGTGGGTGTGTGTTTAACATTCTTAATTGTGTTTGATATATATTAAACATAACAAAACAGGCTTAAATGCATGTGTGACTTTTGTGTCAGTGGAGTACCAAAAAGAAGGGTAATTTGGCAGCAAAAGTTTTGAATGCAAATTCAGCTATCCAAAGGCTGCGTATATTCGCAAACTTTTCCACCTCTTCTGTGGAATAATTTAACCTTTTACATTACAGCCTTCTCTGACATGGAGCCAACTGCCAATGTGTTCGTACAAACACATCTTGTTACCAGGAAGGTTCCAAGCCAGGCTCCTATGGTATCCAAAAACCTCAAATGGGTTCTAGAGAAGGATGGGTTTTGATCCCTGATGAATGATTCCATAGAAATGAAATTTTTAAAAGTTCATCCTAAAATATACATAAGTTTTGGACAGACAAAATCTCACCCTTGTATGTTTTATTATAGTCAAAAGGAAACTGTTTCAGGTGAGTATTTGAATACTTCTCTAATGCAAGATCAGCCACTTGTCATAAAATTCCCAAAATTAGAGTTGATGAAAATCTGTTAGAAATTTCAAATGTAAGAGATAAAGGAGCAGTTAGTGAAAATAGATTTGTGATGATTTGTGGCATGGATGTTAAAGTATGGAGATAAAGCAGTTGATATCTTTTACCAGATCAACTACTGTTGGTGAGAGTATGAAAGATTTTGGGCCAAGGCACACTTCACACAAGTTTTCTTTGGGATGTAACAAGTTATAAGCTAGTATGCATGGCCCTACTTAGCAATCTACTAATAGAAAAACAGCTATGACATGGCCATGCCTCTATTAAGGCGAGACTGAGATCTCATTGAATCTCAGCCTATATTTAGCACTGCACTTTTGAGCCACTTCTGGATTGTGAC
Organism: Sphenodon punctatus; assembly: GCA_003113815.1. Taxonomy (NCBI): domain Eukaryota; kingdom Metazoa; phylum Chordata; class Lepidosauria; order Sphenodontia; family Sphenodontidae; genus Sphenodon; species Sphenodon punctatus. Next base: position 1,370,283 of record QEPC01015466.1, on the reverse strand, counting down.
TAAAATCTGTTGCAGGGGATTTCTCCTTTAGTCAGGGGCCTACCTTAATGTGAACGTGCTAGATAATTAAAGTCCAGTCCTGACTAATTGCTGCTGGTTTGGTGAATAAAATGGTGTGTTTAATCAAAAGTTATGGTTAATCACATTTAAGTCAATAGTAGAAATCCTTATGTCATGCGTGTGCTAGTAATGTCGTATAAACATAGCACCTCTGAAGTTAAGCTGACAGCTCAGGTCCGCTGGGGGAAATCTGGTTGGTGGGGAGGTTGGCTTGTGGGGAACTCACCAGAGGTCTGGTCAGGGAATGTGGAGAAAGGGTGTGTGGGGAGAAGCCAAGGAACCAAGCATTAGATTCACAAGCTGCCTGAAGAAGCAGCTTGTGTTGTATTGGAGGGAGTGCGGGGGAGCAGCTTGGCTTGGGGAGAGGGACATCGGGGAACAGAGAGGGTGGGGAGGGCAGGGGGGGAGTTGGTTGGGAAGAGGGGGCACCGGGGGCAGATCAGGTTACGGGGACAGTGGGGAGCAGCTTGGGTTAGGGAGAGGGGCACCGGGGCATGGAGAGGGTGGGGGAGGGAGCAGCTCGGGTCAGAGGGGGGAGCGGGTCAGGAAGAGGGGGCGGAGGTTGTGCTGTGAAGAGGGTGAGGAGCAGCTCTGGTTGGTGAGGGGGCATCAGGATGCAGACCAGGGTGTGGGAAGGGTAGGGGGAGCAGCTTGTGTCAGGGAGAGGGCACCAGAGCGTTGGTCGGGGAGTGGGTGGGTGGGAACAGCTTGGATGGGGGGGAAGCAGCTCTGGGAGAGGGAGCACCGGGGCACAGTTCAGGTTAGGGGGAGCAGCTCAAGAGGGGGCACTGGGGGACAGGTCAGAGGGAGGGCAGATAGAGCTGACATCAGGAGGCTTCAAGGCCTGCCCCTGGTTCCCTGTCACAGCTCATCCCATACAGACTGGATCACACACAGGATGTCCTCTTCCAGCCACCCGCGGGAAGCTTAACCCTTGGCATTGCTTCTCTAACCCAGTGAAGCCCTGGTTAGTGTACACTAGAGCAGGGAAGCTCCTTGCAAGTTCCCTCAGGTGCCTTGATCTACCAGGGTGGATCCAGCTGCCTGGGGGAAGCTTCTAGTGTTGGTTGTTGCAGGTTTTTTAGTTTTTTGGGGTGCAGGGGGAAGAAGCAGATGGGAATCCCAGCCACTTAGTCACAAGCTACCTGCCCCAGAAAGAAGGTAGGGGCAGCCAGTTCAAACCACAATCTCCAATCATTTCCTGCCCCCCTTTTCTGGGGATCTGTGCTTTGCCCAACTGAGGCAAGTCGGGTTCTTCTCCACTCAGGTGAAAGGAGGGGTCCCAGACAGGAGGGTAACGGGCACTCAGCCAGTCGTTCTCCCCGCTCCCTGGTGATTAGCTCTGTTACCAGTGCATCGAGACCATGGCTGAGATTTTTTATTTTTATTTATTTTTATTTAAAATTTATATCCCGCCCCTCCTGCCCTCAGGGCAGCCTGGGGCCGCAAACAACATTCAACAAAAGCAATTAAAAAAACCCAAAAGCAATTAAAAAAACCCAAAACATTAATATGTGGGGAAAACCCCCACCCCACCCCTACC
>QEPC01015466.1:1334334-1349426 GCA_003113815.1 Sphenodon punctatus | reverse complement strand
AAAAAAAGAAACCAACCTCGCCGCCGCTTCCCACAGCGCCGCAGCAGCCTCTGCCTTGCCTTTGCTCCAGAACGGAGCCTGCTGCGGGTGCGCTGTTGTCAGTTTCAGTGAAAGTGACAACAGCGCTGAAGCACCCTCCGCTCTGAAGCAAACGCAAGGCAGAGGCTGCTGTGGGGTGGAAAACAGCCTTGGGGGGTGCGGAAGGACTCCTCCTGCACCCCCCAAGGCTGTTGCCCACCCCCCCAAGGCTGTTCCCCACCTCGCTCCCCTCCAAGGCACCCCGCACCCCCCAAGGCTGTTTCCCACCCCGCACTCCCCCCAAGGCTGTTTCCCAGCCCTTCATAATGCTGGAAATGTTGTGCTTTGGGGTTTATACTTTATTTATTTTAAGTTTGTGTGCATGTAGACTGTGTTTTCTGATGTTAACCCTAGGAACCCGCTGCTGCTGTGTTTTGCCAGTGTGTTGCCAGTGTTTTCTGTGTTTCCCCTGGCTCCGCCCACCAGCTCGCCAGCTTTACTGCTCCTCCAAACTCAAAACCCACCAGCCGCCCCTGATGAGAGGATTGATGAAAAGTCATTGTTCAGCCACCCGTCTATAACCAGATTCTTTAGAGGTGCTCTGAATATATACCCACCTGTTAAAACTCCTCCCCCCTTCTTGGGACCTCAGCCCAGTCCTTGCTGTCTTAATGAAACTTCTCTTTTTAACCCATGGCTTCAGTGGAATTACAATGTCACCTTCAAATTTATATTTTTGGTGGCTATTAGCTCTGCCAGGAGGGTCAGTGAGTTGGGAACACTATCATGTAATCCCCCTTACCTTGTTATTCATAGGGATAAGGTCCCTCTAAGGCCTCACCCAAGGTATCTTCGGAGTTTCATCTGAACCAGTCTAAACTTACCTGTTTCCCCCCCCCCCACGTCAAAGAGTTAGGAAACTACAATTGACTCCCCGTCCCATCCCCCCCCCCCCCCAAAGCCTCATTCCTCAGCAGGTGAGGCAGCGCTTCACACATTAGATCTTCGCAGGGCCACTCTCTTTTACTTGGAAAAGACTAGGGGCCTTGGGAAAACTGACAACTTGTTTGTGTCCTTTGCCCCCAGATCAATTGGTCAAAAGATATTTAATATAATAAACTTTATTGTATCAACCAAGGTTATTACAAAGGTACAAAATCCAGCACATTACGGGCTGCAGGACCGAAATATAAAATATAAACAGCTTCAAGTACAATAATACAATAGCAAATAGACATATAAAATAAAAGAGCCCTGATCAGACTCCTGGAAGCATATCCCATTTTAAATGTCTCTCCAGAACCTCGCAAGAGGGGTATGGATAACAACTGGGAATTGGGCTTAGTTAATACATTTGCCCCATCTATCTCAAATAGGACCCGGGGAAACTGCCAACCCTTGTGTCTATACTCTTCTGGAATAACTAGAGGCACAAGGCTAAGCCACCCAGCAATTCCCTTACCCACCGGGCGCGGCATACCAGGGCCCAGAGATCCTAAGGGTACCACCCTTCTCTCACCCTAGCAGCGCCCCCCTCCCTGAGCCACCTGTTGTTCATAACAACTCTTCCAAAGGCAGCCACGGCCCTTGTTAAATTCGAGGACCTATCACTCAGGCAAGGGACGAGGGCGGCGGCGGAAAGAGTACCTATCCCCTCTCTACCGAGGGACACCAGTAATTTAACCCTGGGTAACACGTACTCAGGGCATTCAAAAAGAATATGAAATTCAGTGTCCAATACCTGCAAGGAGCAGGATTGGCAAAAACGTTCCTGAGCAGGGATGCCATTGTATCGGCCCTTTAACACCGCCGAAGGGAAAACTCCACAACGAAAACAAGAAAAAGGGGGTGTCAGAAAAAAATCTGCCCAAGCCACCAAATAGCTTGCTTCGTTTAGAATTCTCGCCGGGGGAATATACAAGGAACTAACCCGTTGGCCAAGGATACTATTGTTGTCAGTCTGTAACTGCTGATCCAAAAGGCGCTGTCTAACCATCATCATTGCGGTTTTCACCCCCTGATTTAGCAGAATCCCCCGTGATAGACCTAATCTTCTCACAAACCCTTCAGTCTCAGTTCTCCAGGAACACAGCAGGCCCTCATCCCTGGCCATTCCCACAAGGGAATCATCACCCAGAGGTAGTAATTCAACCTTTAACCAATAGCGGACAAGAGTCAAAATCGCAGCCACTTTTAACGGGAGAGACCCCGTTTCCAAATGGAGAAAAACCTGCGGCGTACCTCGTGGCACCCCCAGAATTGCCCTAAGGAACCCATTCTGGATGGGCTCTAGCTGGTACAAGTACTTCAGCTCCCAAACAGGGAAGGCATACAACAGTTGGCTAATAACCTTAGCCCAAAACAGTCTTAGCGCAGGGAGAACCAACTGTGACCCCCTTTACGAAAATAGAAACCCTGAATTACCCCCACCGTCTGCCCCGTCCTAATCTTTGCCATACTCCAGTGTTCCCTCCAACTAAAGGAGTTGGCGAAATACACACCCAGGTACTGAAACCTATCCACTTGTTTGATCTGATGGTCTCCCATCTGCCATACATGAGTGGTCCTATGCCTCCTGCGTACTATCGTCAAAACCTTAGTCTTCCTGTAGTTAACTCTCAGATTTTCTCTACAGCAGTAGTCACTTAGCCGTTGCATGGCACGACGCAGCCCAACGGGTATGGGAGTCCAAGACCGTATCGTCCGCATAAAGCAGGGCAGCGACCTCCCTCCCAGCAATTTGTGGGGGGTGGGTATCGGCCTCAGCCAAGAACTCGGGCAGATCATTTATAAATATATTGAACAGAGCGGGGGCCAACAAACAGCACTGTCTCACCCCTCTGTCCACCTTCACCTTCTGCGTCAAATCTCCCCACTTATTCAGCCTAACCTGGAGAGTATTTCCCTCATAGAGGCTGGCTATTAGGAAAAGGAGTCTTGGCTCCATCTGCAGGGCCCGGAGCTTAGCCCACAACTGGCCCCTGCAGATGGAGTCAAATGCCATCCTCAAGTCGACGAAACAAAGGTATGCCTTCAGTCCCCGTTTCAGAGTTTCATCAGCCAAATGAGCAAGAACCAGCACATGGTCCGTTGTTGAACGGGATTGTTGGAAACCTGCCTGTTGCGGAAGGATGATTTTGTTTCCATCCAACCAGTTCTGGAGCCTGTTTAACAATAATCTAGTATAAAGCTTCCCAATAATGCTCAGAAGACTGATGGGCCAATAGTTGCCTGGGTCCCCGGGATCACCCTTCTTAAATATAGGGACCACGATGCTATTAATCCAAGATTTCGGGATTCTCCCTGTCGCATTTATTGAAGTAAATAGCGGGGCAAGAAGCCCAGCCCACCAATCCGGCGCTTCTTTCAGGATTTTGGCTGATATAGGATCGGGGCCTGGAGCCTTCCCCCCCCTTACAATTGGCAATAAGCTCCCTAATTTCATCTTCTTGTATCGGAGGCCAATGTGGGAAGGAATCAGCCCTATCAACTGGTACGTTGAACTGGGTCAAAGGTACAGATGAATAAATGGTACTATAAAAATCTTCCCACACCTCAGGCAGCAAGGCAATTGCAGTCGTCGCGGCCTTCCCCACTCTCATTTGGCGAATATAACCCCAAAACTGGGCATCATCCCCCTTCCTTGCTACTTCCTCCAAGTGTACCCATTGGCGCATTTGAAACTTTGTACGCTTGGAGGTAATTAGGTGGCGCTAACAAGTCCGTTTGCTCAAAAATGCCAATTTATTTGACTCTGTAGGAAAGTTTTTCAGTCTACGGCCCAGCATCCTAAGACATGACTGTGACTCCTTACACTCAGCATCAAACCAACCCCCTAGTCTCCCAGTAGAGAGCCGACACATTGGGCTCCGCAGCCCCAAAAACGACCCCAGACTAACCACCATCTGGTCAAGGGTCTCAGGGATCCACAGGACCTGTTTTTACCAAGCTGGTGAGCTGAATTGTCGAAGGGTTCATTATAAAGGCTTGGAAACGCCGCTCAAACTTAGGTGACCAGCGAACTCTCCTATATGACCCCAGGCCATCACTACTCATACTCCTCCTACCCGCCTGAGAGGTGGTTGGGCATCTCTGAGCGATGCGCCAGGTCAATTGGAGCGGGAAGTGAGATGTCGCGTAATTTGGTAAGACTGATAAATTAATCATCTTGGAGCAGAGCTGTGGGGATGTCAAAAAATAATCAATGGTGCTTGAGCCATAGGCTGCATGGTACATATAGCACCCATCCCTATCACCCTCTGCTCTCCCGTTGAGAATAACCAGCCTTGCCTCTTCTACCAAAACTTTCATATACCTTGAATTATCATTTATTAATTTATCCTGGGCACTGCGATGACCCAGCCCTGAGGTGATCAAGGGGCTACCTATACTTCCCGAGCCCTGCCACTCACCAACTCGGGCATTAAAATCCCCTCCCAAGATGACTGGGAGAGTTGGAAATGACTGGGCAGCACTTTGCACCCTGAACAAGATCTCATCCCAGATACCAGGGCTATAATTATTGGAGGACTGTGGCGGGATATATACATTACCTATTAAAACTTCAACGTTTAGGGGTAATTTACAATAAAATAAAACAAAATATGATTGATAACTGTTTATTATTTCTACCTCTATTTGAAAAGACATTGAACAAATCAGAGCCAATTCACCACTCGAGCGCCCCAAGGCTCTAGAAGGGGTGGCACTCACTGAAAAAATCTTAAAATCAGCCAATTCTAGCTCCTCGATAGCCCAGGTTTCTTGGACCAGACATAGGTCCAAAGACCCAATGTTAATAAAAAATCTGACTCCTGGCACTGGGTCCTCCAGCCTGCGATGTTCCAAGATGCCATCGTCACAACCGTGGCCTGTGATTGTCATGGGAGGGAACCCCCCCTACCGGTCATGCCACTTGAATTCCTTAACTTATCCAAGGGAGCTACATTAGTCGCACATTGATCTAATGTCAAGGGAGGCACTACTGGAGCTTCAGTGTTTGCAGACACACAACTCGTACTTAGGGCCGGTAAGCCCTCAGCCACCGGAATCTTCCCTAACCCCAGGAAATTTCCCTCCCTTCCAGTACCAACAACCAGGGTCAATACTTCCTCCTCCTCTACTGAGGGGGCGGGGCTGGTGCTGGTCCCTACTAACTCAGTCTCCCCCAAAATCCACTAGCTTCTCTTTAAGGGGATGGACTCTACTTATAGATTCTGCTACATGTAGGGGGAGCTTGCCTACCAATGGGAGTGAACTGATCAATCGATTCGGTTTTTGGTACCCTGGGTCCTTGACTGTAAATGGTGTGTCTGCCCCCGATAAAGTGGGTCCCGTGCCCTTAAATGGTTCAACTGAATACACAGCCCCTCTAGTTTAGACGATAGATCACTCTCAGGAATAGGTCCATCTCCTGGCCTTAGTAATGGACCGGGGGGGGAGGTTGGGAGGAAGATTGATCAGCCTTCCTAAGAGAGCAGGCAGGAACCGCAAGAGTTCCAGGATCGGCTTCCATTTCCCCCCAATCATCTCGGACACCCTCCTTCGCCATTTGCAATGGGGCAGGTCACTTGGTATTACCATCGACATCAGAGGAAGATGGGGGGCAAATAGATTCTGAGAGCTTCTTTTTTTCCAACACCCTCATCTCCCTCACCTGAGGCCCGTCCTGCCCTAAACTCCCCATCGGTGATACCTGGTTCTTATAAACCAATATATCCCCCCCACTTGATCTAAAGGCATTAGAAACAAAGACAGATCTATCCTCCAAAGAAGATCTTGATGCCAGTATCGCAGGTATCATCTCTGGAGCAAAAAACTCCACATTTACTACCTGCCTATCCTTAGATAACATCAGCTGAGTTATCGACTTAATATCCTGGCTTACTACAGGTAAATGCCGTTGGATCGGAAAATTCAGCAGTAACCTAAGGTGTTCGGCAGTGTCTAATATTGTATTCCAGGGGGGTGGACGCCTCCCCTGGAAAGGTTGAATTGAAAAAATCAAATTTAATGGCATTAAGGAATACAAGGCAGCATGATCTAAGGGTGGTGACCCAGTGGGTCCAACAATATGGTCGTTGGGAAGCCCCGACAATGAGCGGCGGCCAGATAAGACCTCCCCATGTGGAGAAGGGAAATGCCCCACCTGCCCCTGTCTAGAACAGAAGCCCCGTGAGGGGGCTCCTGAAGATATCTCTCCCCCTTTAGTAGAGGACATCGGAGGCTTAAAAAACTCCCTGCCCCCCACAGGGAGAATTAACAGATCCAGCTTCTCGTGTATCTGTCTCACTTGGGAGCGCGTGTAGCGGACCGAGTCTGCAGTTAGAGCAACGTGAAAATGTTAAAAAGTCAGTTAATGTTGCATTCCCCTGGTCTTTCTGCAATTGAGAGGACAAGGGGGAATCCCCACAGTTCTTGTGCGGAGTAGAATGCTGCAAATAAGAGAAAGGGGACCTATCAGAGGGCGCAAAAGAGGAAGGTAGAAGGAAAGGGGGCTCTAAAGTGGATGCCAAAGGGGCCCCTTCACCATCACCTGTCCTTAAGTTAGTTGATTTAGAAGGGAAGAAGTGCTCCAGGCGTCGTTGTTTGGGCTGGTTCTGGTCTGATGTAAATACTGCCATGGTTTCCGGCCGAAGTCTTTTAGAAGACGGCATGTTAATGCAGGATAAATAGGATGTAATCAGTATGCCAAAACACAGCACAATGCGCCCAACACCACGGCCAACGCCTAGCGCACAAGGGCGCGCCCTTGCGCGCGCAGCCCTTAGGTGCGCCGCCCCAGCGCGCGCCTCTGGCGCCGCCTCCACCCGCTGTAGCTCTTAAGGGTTGCGCCTCGCTCTGGCTCTGCCCCCTCTAAGCCCTGCTGTAGCTGGTGCTTGATTGTGGAGAAATTGACCAGGGGAACAGGGACACAGACACCTCCGGCACCGCCTCCGCCCGCTGTAGCTCTTAAGGGTTGCGCCTTGCTCTGGCTCCGCCCCCTCTAAGCCCCGCTGTAGCTGGTGCTTGATTGCGGTGAAATTGACCGGGGGAACAGGGACACAGACACCTCCCAGTCAAAAGATAACTAAGCATGCGTCATCTAATTAGATAAACAAATGTATAGCCTTATCTTATAAATTACAGTCGCTATCTGCTCTTGATTCTGTTAAGGCTCATTTCCTCAGGGCAGTTGCTACTTCATTAGCTACCTTTCATCACATCCCTTTCAGAGATGTGGGGTGGAAAATTTTCCAGTACCAATTTTTTTGTGGAAAATTTTCCAGAGCTTCCACTAATGTGTGGGGCTACTTTAGAATAACTGTGGGGAGACCAAAATTCTCCTGGGACAGTTGTTCTTATGTGAGCAAGTCAAATGAATCTACCCTACTGGGATCTTTCTTATTTCCCTGAGGAAAGGGAGCACACTTGATTAGTTGTCTTTTCCTTTTGCTCTTTCAACCTGTGCTATTCTTTGCTTTTTGTCTTTGTCTCAGAGGAGGAACTCCTGGGGATATCCCAGATCCCTGTTTCAATTGCCACCTCCTGAGTGGCAGCAGTAATACAACTTTGCAAAGCTCACTATTTTTTACTTTGCTCCTACTAGGTAAACACAGTAGAAAATCACCAGTTGCACAGCTAAGGACAGTTAAGAATCTGCTGTGTGTAGAAGTAGTCCTGATAAAAGATTGGTCATTCATGAATGTGACAGAAGGAAGGTACTGTCTCTTGACCCATAAGTGCTTCTAGTGGTGTTGACCGCATGCTTTTGTTTCTGCTACTCTTTCCCTTATGTTCCCAACTGGAGCTATTAATTTCTGACTTTGAATTTGTTTTAATATAAAACAAACCACATTAAGTGTGTGTTGATTCCCCCTCCCCGCCCCCCCTCCTGTCAAATCTTGTAGTTGACACTTGGCAGGCTACTGGAAAAACTTTGAGATATTCCAGCATGTAAAATATGGTGAATTGTTTAGTGTTGTTTACTAAAGATATAGGTCATATATCTATGGGATCCGGGGAAGTTGCATAGAAAATTTCTGAGCAAAAAACAAATTATGCAAACTTTATGCAAAATTAGAAAAAAATTGCATGGGAAAATTTTCTGGGAAATTTTCCAATTCAGAATTTTCTGGAAAACCCGCATCACTGACCCTTTTTTTGGAAGCATGCAAGGTGGCCACTTGGGCCTCCCCTCTAGGAACTCTGCCATAGACCTGGCCTCTAGGGCTGATGTGCAATTTGGTAGATCAGTCCTTTAATCAGTTTTCTAATTCTTCCCATCGCCATTGGCATGGCTATTTAATCTACCATCTGTGTGAGTATGGAGAGGGTCTTGAAGGAGAACGGTAAGTTACTTACCTGTAACGAATGTTCTTCGAGAGACCTCTCCATAGTTACACCTCCCTCCTGTCCTCCCCATAAGAGTTGTATTTCCTTAATATGTGCTTCTCTTTGGCGGAGAAAAGACTAGAGGACTGGGAGTGCGGCGGCTTTTATACAGGGCTCCGATGATGTCATGCTGCGCTCCCGATGTGATCTTGCTTAGAGAAGTCTGTCCAATCTTGGCACCGTGTTGGCACCGAATACCATCTGTGTAAATATGGAGAGGTCTCTCGAAGAACACTCATTACAAGTAAGCAAATTACTCATTCCCCTGTATGGGTTCAGGTAGAAAAAGCACTCACGTCTCCCCTTCTACTACCTTCCGTATTATGTTCTGCTTATCATCGTCTTTCTAAATACCTTATTCCCACGACTCTTGTAACTTACAAGAGCTGGAGTAACCTGATAAAGCTACTGAAATTCAATCCATTTCTGCATTAGAATACTCCAGTTTGGGGCAATCTTTGTCTTGCGATTTGAACTCAAAAACTCCTTTGGAGAAAATGGATGAATAAAGGTATTGCATATATAAGGCATCTTCTGTGGGGAAATCTTATTAAATCCTTCGCTGAATTAAGTGAAGAATTTGAACTCCCGGTTTCAGCTCGAAGACAATATCGCCTGATGTTTTTTCTATTATGTTAAATTTAATTTCTGTGTCTCATCTTGTACCAATTCTTTATAAATTTGTCACATGTGACACCTGATACAGCAGGTTTGAGACTTGCATGGAACAAAGATTTTTTAACTAATATGACAGGCGTTGGAAAATTCTTCCATCTTCACTGGGTCACCTTCTAAACTAAAGAATCTAAATTTAATAGCATCCGATGCATGTTGAAGATGCAACGCTTGGGCATATGTTCTGGCCATGTCCAGAATAAGGGTTATTAACAACCTTTTTTGGAAAGAGATAACTGTTAGAATTATTTTAAACACAAATATTGTACCATCAGCTATTGTCATCTTAGGTCACATATATAAAGAACTTAAATTGAATTCCTCCCAAATTGCTTTCCTACATAGATCCTTACTAGTTGCACGCAGGATGATTTTAGTCAGCTGGAACCTCCAGAAACAGAAGTTTGGCGTACCTTGCATTAATGGAAAAAATTACATTTTGTAGGTGTAATTCTTCAGATAAATTTAAAGCAATATAGAAGGATTTTCTGGAATATTTTGTAAACTAATTCACAACTTCCATTCCAACTGACTCCCTTACAATAGTACATTCACACATTTTTCTTTTCTTTTCCTTTTTCTTTCTTTCTCACTTCAATGTAACAAATTATTATATGCATTTATTGATGTATATAACAATAATATGTGAATAAAAAATCAATTAAGGAAGATTGCATTGGTGCTGGGCAGAAAAGTGATATGGTTGCAGAGAACTTTTGGAATGCACAAATTTACTTGACTGAATGGGCCATGCTATGGATTTATCGTACGTACCTGGAGTAAGATGTTGTAAATATCCTAGTGAAATGTGCAGAATGTCGGTGAGAAAGGAAGATCTTCCAGGATGCTCATGATGATAGCTTTGCTGGCTTCAGCAGAAGTACTTGGATGTGAAATTAGCACGTGTATCTGCAAGATACAGATATAGTGTACCTGGATTTCCAGAAAGCATTTGATAAGGTCCCACATAAGACACTTGAGAAAGTTTAAAAAGTCATGGGATAGGAGATAGTGTCTTACCATGGATTGGTAACTAGTTAAAGGATCAGAAACAAAAAGTAGGACTAAATGGTCAGTTTTCACAATGGAGAGATGTAAAAAGTGGTGTGCCCCAGGGGATCTGTATTGGGACCGGTGCAGGGCTGGCCCAAGGCATGTGCCACCAGCGCCCGGGCACATAGCCCCGTGGCGGCCTGGGCCTTGCATCACTGGGGAGACCTGACTGAGTCAGCTCCGAGCTGAGCTGAGGAGCTGACTCAGAAAACTTCTAAGCACGCCGCTGTTCAACAGTGGCAGCGGTGGCTGTTCCTGCAGCCTGGGGGATTGCAAGTACTGTACTGCAGCCCCCAGGCTGTGGTAACAGCTGCTGCCGCTGTTCAACAGCAGAGTGCTGTACCGAGTGCCGGCCCAGCCCCACCGCGCTGCTGCCGCCTCTGTGGCCTGTGTGTGAGGGGCAAGAAGCCCCCCTGCTCTCTGTTCACCCCGGCACCCACAACACAAGCGGTGCTGCATGCAGCGCTGGCGCCGTCGTTTCCCTATGGGAAGAAGTAGGCACCAGCACTGCACGCAGCACCGCTTGTGGGGGCCGGGGCAAACAGAGGGCAGGGGGGGCTTCTTGCCCCTCACACGCAGGCCAGAGAGGAGGAGGAGGCGCGGTAGGGCTGGGCCGGTACTTGCAGCCCCTGGCCCCCTAGGCTGCCCGGCTGTGTACCATGCGGGCGGTGCCCCGGCCGGTTGGAGCTGCTCAGGTGGTTCGGGGTAGCCGAGGAGGAGCAGCAGCAGGTAAGGCTGCCCAGCACCCGTAGCCACCAGCCCCCCACCCCCTATCTTGGTGTCCACACAAGACTGTTAGCCTTGTGACTTCTAGGTGTTGGAAATGTGATGTGATAAAACTGAGGTTTTGAAATCCTGAGATTTAACTATTAGTCTTGTGACTTTTAGGTGTTCTCAAAAATGCTGGAAATGTGATTGGGTGTGGGGGGGTGATAAAATTGAGATTTTCAACTATTGAGGTAATCAACTAGTGATTATTGTGAGAATTTGTGCTTTCAGCTCCTGAAAGTTTGCTAGTAGTCATGTGATTTTAGGTGTTTTCAAAAATGCTGGAAATGTGATTGGGGATGGAGCGGTGCGTGTGCGTGTGTGAGAGAGAGTGCTTGTATGCGTAGTGAAAAAGTGTCTGTGTGTGGTGCTATAAAGCCAGTTAGATGTTCCTTACTATGCTAATGAAAACAATCCGGAGATGAAAACAATACTTGGGGACCTGTGTTCACTGAGTGTTACGGCTTGGTTTTAGGATTAGTTGGCATATTGGGATACTGTATTCTGATATGCCAACTAAGCCTTATGCTTTGCTGACATCATTACAGATTCTCAGTCCTGATTTGTTAGAATATGCTGTCCTTAAGTTTTGAAATTCTTAGTTATGAAGAAACTACAGTAATTCATACTGACAGGAAACTTTGCTGTGCAGTAGAAGCATGTGGATGAACCTTCTGCAGTCTCTTCTCAAAAAGAAATGTCTCATGGTGAAATTGTGTTTTGCATTAATTGCCATGACTATCGTTTGGAGGCTCCGCCTACAATGGACAAGCTCCTCCCTAGAGCTCTGCCAGCCATAAGGTTCTACCGGCCTTTGGGGCCCCGCAGCAAGGCTTGGCATATGGCCCCTCAAACCCTTGGGCCGACCTTGGACCAGTGCTGACGAAACCAAGTTATTCAAGGTAGTTAAAACATGAGCAGAGTGTGAAGAAATGCAACAGGATCTTACGAGACTGGGTGCCTGGGCATCTAAACGGCAGATGAGATTTAATGTAGACAAGTGCAAAGTGATGCACATAGGGAAAAATAACCCAAACTAGGAGTACACAATGCTGGGTACTAAACTAGGAGTTACCACTCAGGAAGAGGATCTGGGAGTGATTGTGGACAATACATTGAAATCCTCAGTCCAGTGTGCAGCAGCAGTCAAAAAAGCAAACCATGTTAGGAGTTATTCGCAAAAGGATAGAGAACAAAACTAGTGAGGATGTCATAATGCCTCTATACAAATTGATGGTGCGACCGCACCTGGAATATCGTGTACAGTTCTGGTCACCCCATCTCAAAAAAGACAGCTGAACTAGAAAAGGTACAGAGAAGGGCAACGAGAATGTTAAAGGGTATGGAACGGCTTCCATCCAAAGAGGCTTGACAAGCTGGGTCTCTTCAGAAGACTGAGAGTGGACATGATAGAGGTTTATAAAATCTATGGAATGAGTAGATAGGGAACGGTTATTTACCCTCGCAAATAGTACTAGAACTAGGGGACACTTCATGAAACTAGCTGTTGGCAGACTTAAAACAGATAAAAGGAAGTACTTTTTTACTCAGTACATAACTAACTTATGGAATTTGTTGCCAGAGGACGTTGTCAAGGCCAGTAGTGTAACTGGGCTTAGAGTGTGTAAATTCTTAGAGTAAGTCCATTAATGGCTATTAACCAGGCGGCTTACGGGATGAACTTCTTACCGTCGGGAGCTGGGAATGAACAACGGGGAATGGATTGCCCATTGTGAGACTGTTGGTTTCGCCCCCCCCTGCGATTGAGATTGGCCACTGTCTGAGGACAGGATGCTGGACTTGATGGACCATTGGTCTGACTCGGTATGGCACTACTTAGGTTCTTAAGATTGGAGTCTAATATTATTGCAAATATATGGTTTTCCTGGCATGATATTTAACTGTGATAGCTTAATATTTCATTAAGATTTTTTGGCACCAAACTCTGTTTTGTTTTTTCTTCCTAAGAACATAGTGCTGCTTTGAGAAACCTTCCAGAAAATGTTCCCTATGGAAGCTTTTCAGTTATAACTGCTGACTTCGTATTAGTAATTGAAACAAAAACTAAATGACCTGAATTGAATTTTACTTTTTAGTTCTGACAAAACTGTATACAGAGTTCCCATCAGTCACATGTGCAAACCTGTTGACGGCGACAGGAGTGCACAAATGTTACTGAAGAATTTACTTGCCCTAAGAACCATTACTGCCCATTATGACTGCAACACAAAAAATTAGAGCCTCTAAACAGTCATGCCAGTTGTTACAGCTCCATGAATCCATCTAATACCCCAATCTCCTACAGTGCCCAAGCAAAACATCCATGAATTGTGCATGCTCACTTTCTGGGCTGTAGCTGGAGAAGAACCTATGAGCAGTTCAAAAACCTGTCCATATATACTTTTAGTTGTTTGATAGGACTAGTGTGTGTTGACTGTCAGCACAGAAATTGTGTGGCTTTAAAAGTATCTGGGTAAAGACCCTGACTTTGATACAACTTGCGCTCGTGCTGGCCAGTCTCATTCAGGAATTGAGCCTATGCTGATTTAGCTTTTGCAGTCACCCCTTTGTGATGCACTAATAATTCATCTCCAGACCTCCCTAAGAGTGAATGAGAATCCCTCATTCATGTTGAGTTACTGTGGGCAATTGCTCTTCCTTCACATAGCTTGAAGTGGTAGAGTTTCATAGGGAAGTTCTGTCACGCTTTTTGTGCAACAAATATGAGGGCCAGTAAAAGTTGCCAAGGAGACATGGTGTGCTGTGCTTTCAATAAGTAGATAGTGTATTCAGCCATGTAAGAAGGAAGCTGAATGTTAAGGGGTTCTTGAGTTATAAATGGGTAGTTTAGTAAGGTTTATTATTCGAGATAGGATGCTGGACTGATGAGCCTACCGTCTCATCTAGTAGAGTGTAGTTCTACTTGAACTATTGAATTAACATGCTGCCTTACGTAAAAAGGCATTAACCCCCTTGCTACTTCAGTTTCCTTCTGATTTAATAGATGTCTTCTCCAGCTACGTTTTTTAGTTATGTTCAAATCATTATGTTACACTCTCATTCTCATAGAACAGTTTTACCATCTGACACTTCCCTCCCAAGGATGCTGGTACATCTGCTCTCAATAGAACTTGTTTTCACAACATGTACATTCCTCTTCTGTATGCTCATATCTACTGATAGTGGAATAAAGCATGAATTAAAGTCTGTTTAAAACCATATTAATTTTAGTTGTCTTATTATTTTAAATGCAGTATTAGCTTAGTCACCACACGTGTAGATGTAACTAAATAGAAGAGTACTTTAATGGTATAGTTACTGCTATTAGGAAGAGCTAGGAGCTAGCTGAGTGCTCTCCTTCTAGCTTTTCATGCATCCTCTGTTCTCAGTCCCAGTGCACCTTTCTGGTTCCAGTGTTCCATTATTTTTCCAGAGCTCTGAAACCGTTTCATGGATAGCAGATGTGTCAATATGCTGTTTGGAGCAATAGAGAGCAGTTGTAGCTGAACTAGTTTTAAAGGCAATCTGAAACACTCTTTTTAATGGCTTGACAAAAATGTTTTAAAATCTTTAAATTTGGGGGGAAATGGACACTTCATTACCTACATTGCTGGCTGGCCGTTCAAGCTTACATTTTATAAACTAGGTATGTTGTATATTCTACCACATTCACACCTGATGCTCCGGCGCTGTTAGAGTGAAGGGAGGCACGGACATGGCAGCGGGGAGGAGCTAGAAGATGGAAGTAGAGCTGGTGCGAACGGGGACCTGCTGTGGCTAATCTCGCGCATGACAGGGCGCAAAATCCAGCCCTGTCATGCGCGAGACTAGCTGTGGCAGATCCCTGTTCGCACCGGCTCTACTTCTGTCATCGGACTCCTCCCGCGCTGCCATGTCCGTGCCTCATGTTACTCTAACAGCACCGGAGTGTCAGGTGTGAATGTGGCCTTAGACTTCAGTTTATTGAATATCTTAAGCATATTAAGTGGCTGATAGTGAGGGCATGTTTACTATCTGTGCCACGTGTATGGAAATACCAATAAAAATAGCACAATTTTGTAGGAAGGGAAGCAAATAAATTTAACTAAATAAAGTAAGCGGAAACCCCTAGCAGCCTTATTCCCTGGACCCCACCAGGGGGTGAAAGGGATTTTACCTAGTCCTGATGCTTTGCTCCTTTTATTACTAGCATCCCTGTCCACATC
>QEPC01015466.1:1313965-1332590 GCA_003113815.1 Sphenodon punctatus | reverse complement strand
CCCAGCCCCCCTACTCTAACCCGCCCCCACTCCCCCCAACCATGTGCCATCCCCGGCCCCGCAATTTACTCACCGGCAGCGGCTCGGCTCCGCAGGCTCCGTCCCGTCCTCTGTCCTGCTCCTGATGGCTGCGTGGGAGCTCCCAGGCCCGAACTGTTCAGTCAGTCCTGGGAGCTGCTGCGCAGCCAGGTTTCCCCAAGTTCCCCTTCTCCCTCCCAGAGTCAAGTCAGTTTGACTCGACAAGGAGGGAGGAAGGGACTCATGGAGGGGGGAGGCTGGGAGCTGTGTGCGTGGCAGGAGCTCCCAGCCCCCCCCCCCCGCACAGATGGGACACTGCAGTTCATACCAGGGCGCCTGTATACAGCGCTGTGGTATGGACATTTTCCCCTGCTCGGCCCCTGCAATGGAATAGTGCCCCCTGCGGCACTATTCTGTTGCAGGGTTCCTTTATGCGGAATGGATGGTGCTTCTAGCCACCCATTCCGCATAAAGGGAGAAAACACCTTCCTTTTGTTCCTGAAAGGCTTCCTTAGGAAGCCTTTCGGGGTGTTTGTGTGTCACCGGTTGTGTGCGTGCGCATGTGCACGCAACCAGTGAGAATGTTTGGAGCCACCTCGAAGAACATGGTTTAGAGCAGCAACCTTCTGAAGGTTGCTGCTCTAAACCAGGTTCTTCGAGATGGCTCTCAACATTCACCATGGCGCGCGTGGCCGCTTTTTCCCCCCCTCACTGTCGGAACTGGGGCTGGGCAGCTGAGGGAGTCCTGGGGCCAGGAGGGGCATTGCCCCTCCCGCCCTAGGCAGTCCACCGCCACTGACAGCACATGATGTCCCAGTGATTGATGGAAGTGTGCTAAAGAAGAAAAAGATTGATATTCTGCTTGCTTCATATACTAATGTGCCTCCAGCAGCCTGGACAAAACCTGATCCTATTGTGCCTTGTACAATAGGATCTGTGAAACCAAAAGTACCTAGTCTACCCAATGCAGTGGCAAAGGAGTATGAGTGGTTACAACATCTGAAGCAACTACTTGGGAAACCAGAACTTGGCAAAGAGACCTTTACTCATGGGCAGCTTACCATACTTCATTGCAGCTACCATTACCAGACCTTACAACAACAGTTGCTCGCATGCCCTGTTTCTGGAATGTGCAGATTCCATTGCCATGATAAAACATTCCATGACTGTGGTTAAGAATGCTGTGCAACATCTGAACTCAGACCAGGTGCTAGTGCTTGTCATGGACCAACCGCTGTTTGCTTTCACTAAAAACAAAAGAATCCAGTGGAACTTCCCTGATACTCATGGTGAAGACAAATTCCTGATCATTTATGCTGTACTCCATATTGAAATTGATGCATTCAAGATCTTAGAAGACTGGCTTGAAGGCAGTAGTTGGACAACTGCCATCTGTATTTGGATACAAGTACAAGTGGAGCAGCTGATTCCTTGATCAAGGCTACACACCTTCCTCGTACCAGGCATGCCTGCCCAATCACAGCAGCTGCCCTCTTCATCATGCACATGACAGATTCAGTGAAACTGTGCCAAATAGAGAAGTCCCTTTGGACTTCACAGCTTGGTGTGCAAAAATGAAAGCTGAACAACCCCAATTTTAGTATTGGTTAATTGTTCTTGAACTGGAACTTTGCATAGTTCAGCTAGTAGGATTACTTTGGGAAGCAAACTTCACAAAGTATCTGGAGTCACTTGTGCAGCTAATGTCATGCGTGTTTAGCTGTGTTCATGTCGACTATGCACGGTGACTCTCAGTTCACATGAGATGTATCTTGTCTACCATAGATGCACCCAGCAGCATACAAACAGTTCTGCTCAGGACAGCTTGTGGCACACAAAACAAAGCACCCATTCTCTGCTATGGCAATAGATCAGGCCCATGAATAGATCAATTGCCCTAGTGAAAGGAGATGGAGGTGCAGTGCAACTGACAGATAACCCTTCAGCACTGAGGCACTGGATGGTGGCAGGACCTGAAGTATTCAGGATGATTCATAACCAAGATATTTGCCAGACATGGTGTCCCTGAAGTTCTAATGTCTGATAATGGACCTTGGTTCTCATCAGAAAACTTAAAAGGACTTTGAAAGGACATATGATTTTTACCACTGTACCAGTAGTCACACTATTCCTAGAGTAATGGGGAGGTAGAGTTGTGCAGACTCTAAAAGGCCTCTTGCAAAAGAACAGGGACCGTTATTTGACACTCCTGATCTATGCCACTTGCCTCAGGGCTGTCTCTGGCCAAACGTTTCATGGGGCGATAACTCAGTACACCCTTACCTGTGGCACCAAGCCAGCTGGAACCAAGGTGGACCAAGCTTCGAGAATTTAGAAAACTGCATGAGAAACTAAGGAGATGGCAGCAACACAACTTCAGCAATACACAGGTGGCAATCCAGCGACACGTGTGCGCTGCCCGCAGGCACCGTACTCGGGTGTGCATGCTTGCTGCACACGCAGCACAGCTGCAAGTGCACGCATGAGTGTGTGTGTGCGTTCTGGCCTGACTGTAGTGCCTGCAGGTGGTGTACGCGAGTTGTTGGATTGCCTCCACAGAGCAAAAAGGCTACTGGAACTGGTTTTAATTGATATCTTATACTATTTTGCATTTTTATATTATGCTTTTATGTGTTGTTCACTACCCTGAGCTGCCATTGGGCAGGAGGGGGTGGTATACAAATGCTGGAAATAAAATAAATAAATAAAATAAAAGTTTACAAGTTTATCCTTGGTGTTGAATATAGCATGATTTTTCAGAGACAGTCTCTTGATTACATTGTTGAAGAACCTTGTTTTCTAGTGAACCACTGGCATGTACGTTTTATTTAATGTGGTATATACAATACTACGCTGTGAACATGCACACACCCTGTGAACATGCACGCCAGGCTCACAAACCGCTGTTGGGAGGGGGACAGAGGAGGACACGCGTGCCTCCCACCCGCATGATAGCTGATAGGGAAGGGGAGCCTGGGAAGTGCATGCACCCTATTCCGAGGCTCCCGCTCCCCTATCAGCTGTCAGTTGGGTAGATTGAGGGAGAGGGGAGCCTGGGAAGAGCGCAGGCTCCCCTCCCCCCAGTCCACCTGATTGACAGCTGATGAGGGGAGCCCAGAGTAGCTGCATGTGCGCCCCTTTCCCCATCCTGACAAACAGCTGATTGGGTGAGGGAGGTTCCATGTAGCCCCCCCCCATCAGCTGTTGGGGTGGGCATGTGGCTCCTCTGGGCTCCCTCTCTCACCAGCAGCCTGGGGACTCTGGGCTCCCACCTCGACTGTGACATGGCTGCAATGGTGCTAGTGCCTATTACTCGCGGGGATGCCTTGAGCATGGAGGGGCAAACGTGCCTGGCCACAGAGACTTGCTCCACCTTGGGCAGCCTTACCCCATAGGGTAAGGTTGCACTATGACGTGTCCTTGGAATTTCTCCAAGGACATGTCACAGAGCAAGCAGATGCTCAGGGTAAGACGAACATCTGGCAGCCCCTGGGCACACGTGCCACTGCATCCCGTGGCTCGTTTGCCCAGGGAGGGATAAGGCTGCCTAAGGTGTGGAGGGGCAGCCCTCCCTGGGCGTCTCTTGTGGTTACACCCAGAAACTCACGCGTTTGTGTGCGCACAAACCTTTCCTACTTCGTGATTGACTGGCAGAGCTGTTGCTCAGTGGTCCTGACTACTGTGATTCTGAAGAGCAGCTGTGATTCAGCTACTGAGACTTACGGCCCACTTAAATAAAACAGACCAATTAAGGCCAGTGATCTGTGTTCACTGCATTTTCTCCACTGGTGGCAGTGGAGATGGACTGGAAACTAAACTGAATTAAAAGGTGGATTAGAAACTAAAACTGACCTATTAACGTAGTTATGTTGTTCATTCTCAGGTCCGATGGATGATGTACTGGATTGTGTTTGCTCTTTATACTGTTACTGAAACAATAGCAGACTTGATGATCTCTTGGTAAGATTCCTTATTGTATGAACTTGGACTATAGTCTCATTTGTTTATGATGATGTGCTTTGCGCTAAATTTACAACTAACTTCTAGATGGTGCTTGTAAGAAGCTTGTGGAATGAATTCAGTTTTCATTTAACTTCTAAACTCTCAGCAAGCCTGAATTCTGGGAAGGACGAAGATAGATTAAGTACAAACCATGAGAGAAGAGCTACGACAGTCCAGCAGAAGAGGTCTAATTCTAAATAAAATAGCAAAAATAAAGGAAAACTTAGTGCTTACCAGTCTTTTCCTTCCTGCTTATGCTGACATATTAAACAAAAACAAATGTCTAAAGTAAACATGTCTTATTAAATTATTTTAGAAGTAGCAGTGAATGCTTATTGAATATAGGGGTGTTTTTGATGGGTGGGTGGGGGGAGGAAGACTTTTTATTCATTCTTAAAGTGTTTACTTGCCACATGATTGGCAGGACACTTGTTTGTTTTTTCTGTCTTTTGTTCTCTGTTACTTAGCTTCATTTCTAACTCTGTAATTTCTTGTCTGCAGGTTTCCATTATACTATGAGTTGAAGATTGCTTTTGTTGTTTGGTTGCTCTCTCCATATACTAGAGGAGCAAGTATACTGTATAGGAAATTCCTTCATCCTCTCCTTTCTTCAAAAGAACGGGTAAGAGTTTTTTCCATGTTTATATGCTGAATGAAAACTAAGGACATGATTGTCCTCTGGAGTCTGTGTTCGGTCTGTGCATCCCCCATACGCATGGCTAGCGTGTAGAGACTAATAAATGGACAGCCCCTGCGTGTAGTACTTGTGCCTGTGGTCTGTTCCCACTCACCCCCCGCTCACAGGTTTAGGCTGACAAACATAATAGACGGGCATGCGTTCTTCCCTGCATCACTCTGCCACCAACACCCAGTCATGGCCACGGTGAACCATGGGAAGAAGGCACCGCAGCAGCTACCACTACTTACCATTTCTATAATGCTACCAGGGGTACACAGGGCTTTTACACTCTCAGATTTTGGAGACGGGTTCCTGCTCAGTGGGATTATAATCTAAGATTAACAAGGAGGAGGGAACACAGGAGGAGACAGATACACACACTCCCCATTTTTACAGATGAAGAACCGAGGCTGAGAGGTTGTGATTTGTCCAAGGCCACCCAGTGAGTTCATGGCTAGGGCAGGATTCAAATCTTGGCTTCCCGGGACCAGGTCCAGCACTTTATCCAGTACACCACACTGGCTCTCTAGGCCTAGGCACAGGTTGTGACTTGCCCAGGGGTGCCCAGTGAGTTCATGACTATGGTGGAATTTGAACCATGGATTCTCAGGTCCAAGTCAGCACCTTATCCACATCACACTGGCTCACTGACACCACACCAGCTGTTCCTTTCTTCTGGGATATCACTCCAGGAGGCATTCCAGCCCCTGCTATTCCTGCTCACCCATGGAGATGCGTGCCTGGGTTTACACTAGCCGGTACTTGGTGGCTGGAAGTAACCTTTTGCTGTGCAGAGAATTCTGAGTTCATTGAGCAAATTGGATACTTTATTCAGTACAATAAATGGCACACTTTGAGTGTCCAGTGATGACACATGGCAAATAGTGGCCAGTACTTCTCATATGCAGTACACAGCCAATCCTAGCTAGGCAGCCACCCAGCTGTGTAAATGTTTTTTAAAAAATTGGCTCATGGTCTGCGGACTACGTTGATTCATTTAACACAGTCATGGATCCCGAGAACTTGGTTATCGCTCTCCGGATCTTCATGACCACTGCTGAGCAGAACCTGCAAGCAATCTGGCAGATCTCAACCTTCTGCTGTCATTGGTTCAATGAGATTTCTAGACACAGATGGGCTCTCGCGTGGTCTATGGCCATGGTGTGGGTCGCACCACATTGTGGAGGCTGCTCCTGCTTTGACTTGTCGTCTTCCGGCAACAACAGACTGTGCCGGGGAGGATCGAAGCCCTGCAAGTGGAGCTGATGCATACTGAGAGGTATCTGAGAGGAGATACAGCTTCTGTCACCAACCCCCTGTGCATGGCTGTACCCATTGAGAGGCTTGTGTGGGTTAGAAGAAAAGCACATACTGGTGGGAGAACGTGCTGTCCTCTTGGCGAGATCCTGAGTGGATCTCTAACTTTAAGATGCCCTGTCGCCTCATTCTTCTTAATGAATGTTAGCCGCCCCGAGCTTTTCAGGAGGGGCGGGGTATAAATGTGATTAAATAAATAAAATTCTGAAGATAGCTACAGACTACAACTGGAGAAACAGAGAATGGTGATGTGGTTGCCCATCCCCGTGGAGGAGTGCGTGGCCACCAACATTTGGAAGCTTGCCACTCCAGACTGCTGCTGCTTTGTCACCCAGCAATTTGGCGTTGGAACCTCCATGGCAAATGCCATTCTCGATGTTTGCATGGGGATAGTGGCAGTTCTGCTGGACCAGGTGGTGCAGCTGGCTGACACCACAGAGATGATAGAGTGCTTTTAGGTGGAGGGGTTTCCAAACTGTATAGGGGTGATTGATGGGAGCCATAGAGCTATCCTCTGCCCACCCCATAGTAAAGACGACTACTTGAACTGCAAAGGGTTCTTCTCTGTGGTTCTCAAGGCTGTAGTATACCACCGTGTCTGGTTTGTGGATGTGCTGACTAGGTGGTCTGGGAAGAATCGCGATACCTGCGTCTTCTGCCAGTCCCCCCCCCACTTTTTTTTTTGGGGTACATGTACACCAGGGACTTTGGACCCACCACTGAACAGTGATATGTGGTCGAAACATAGAACCATCCTTTCATGACAAAGAACATGACTCAAGCAGTTCTGAATCAGATGTGCCTCAGTCTGAACTGGAACGAACAAGTAATGTAAGCGCTTCTACAGACAGTGAAACTGAAGGTACCCTTAGTGAAAGCTAAACTCTTTTGAATTAGAGCAGTGGACAACAATGGTGTATCATACACTGTTCTTTGGTCGTGCTGTGTTGGTAATGCCAAAAGTAGTATGTTAACAGTTTCCATTCATAGCCTTATTTTTCCCCCCCTCAAAATTTAAACCATGCAAGGGAAGTGTATGCTACCGAGTTGTCATGTCTTAAAATATTTACAAGTAATTTCAACCAAAATAATTTCCAAGTAAAGCTTTGAATTTGTTGTAGCCAAACATTTAAACCACATTAAGTGCACTTGATTGATTTCCCCCTCCCTCCCGCCAATTAAATATTTCAGTTCAACTACTTTTGGCTATTAGAAAAACTTTTGAGATATTTATCCAGCACATGAAATTAACATGGTGTACTTTTTGAGTTTTGTTTACTAAATAAAAGTCAAACCTGCTAAATGAGATCCCAGTCAATTTAGGGCATTGGAAAATTTTCTGGAAAACATGAAAAAGGTTCAAATTTAAAATATCCCAAAAAAGCCCCATCTCTGCCTCTGAACCCTGCATCTAGAGGGTGCTAATGCAGCCTGTTGTTCCGGGGGGGATTGGCTTACCCACAGACGCATTGCCTGCACCCTTAAGCAAAAAGGGACAGCTCAGCACCACCCACTCCATTGTGGACAGGACTTTGGGGCTTTTGAAGCAGTGTTGGAGATCATTTGCGGCCAGGATCAGTTTCAAGCTGGAGACTACTCCCCTGCTAACTACCACCGCTGGTACTCCACAACATCTGTGGGGCTGTGGTGGAGAATCTCTTCCTACCCCCTTTGTTCAGCTGGTCATGGAATAGAGGCACTGACTCACTGAATCTAGAGTGGAGCAGCTCATAGCCAGAGAGTTCAGGGACACCTTGTGCTGGCATGTCAACCTCATTGCTGGCACAAATACCCAGCTTTAAGTGACCGTATATTGATCATAAATAAAGTTTTCCAAAATGTGTTTAGTGAAGCCTTTAAAACTGTTCCCTGTGTGTCAATGTGTTTTTCCTCTGACTCATCCAGTCCCCCACACCACCAGGACGGCATACTTTGCCTCCTGGGGCCCCCACCCTCCAGCCCATGCTGTTTCCTGCCATTTCCATTACCTGTTAACATTCCAGGCTATCTGGCGGCAGGCATGAACCCATGCTTTTTCCTATTGGCATTCACAGGCTAGCTTGGTCCGGGAATGGCAAGAGGAAATGCAGAGACATGAACGTTTTTAAATGGAACATGCCCCCACAGGTCTGCCCGAGCGCCTGTCTGAACGCAGCATGGGTGGGCATGGGCTCAGTGACTCATACATGGGTCCACTCATGCTTACGCATGGAGCATTGGGGAAAAATCTGGGATGCTCTGTGTGGGGGCAAATCAAACAATGCATGGGTAGAGGCACACACCCATCCCCGCCCATTTAAATTCCCTCCACTCACCAGACGTGCATGGGTACTCCACATGGTGCACGTGGATTGGCACCCCAGCCGTGCCTGTTTAAAAACAGCCACTGATGTGCTGCCTCGGCCCTCCCTCAAGTGCAAGTGCTTCCAACCCCACCCCCTAAGCAGCTTATCATTATGTCATACCAGCATTCTCCACGTCTTTTCCCCCGTCCGTATGTGCCCTCCTTCCCTCCGGTTCAAGTGCATGGCCAGAGGATTCCTCACCTCCCTGTTTTTATTACACCCGTCTCCCTTCTTTTCAGTCCCATGCAATGCCCTGCTACCCCTGTTGTGAATTAATAGACTGATTGAAACAATAACCAAGAGAATATTGTACACGTCTGTAACTATTGAAAGGATGCAATGAGGTTCCTATATGCTTTATTTGCTTGCCATATGCTTCATAGTAATTTTTAGCTTAGGAATATTAAAAATGCATATTATAAAAAACAGGCTGGCAGGAGGAGAGAGAAATATGCTGACAGGGATATATTCTTGTCATCAACAAAAGGAAAGGCCCCAGCAGGAACAGAGCTAGCAAGAATTGTTTGTGCCCAGAACAAGGTTGCAGATAACAACCAAGCAATGCAATAAGGGAAAATGGCCTAGTCAGTCAGAGAGATGTCTTAGAGAAAGGGGCATGGGCAACTCATGGCCAAAGATCAGGCGTCCCATCTGGAGGGAGGGGTAGGCAGGATCCAACTGGTCAGTACATCCCTTAATGACAGTGACTAAGCAAAAAGTACCCCAGATCTGAACAGCCAATGGGAGTATTTCCCAGGCTTAGCACTGACAGCCCCGCACTCTGGATAATCATAAGGCAGTCACTGAATAAAAAGGCAAGCCCTAGGTAGAGAAGTTGCCTTTTATGGTCCTTGTCTGCTAGCCCTTATCATGGCACCGGCTAGCTCGGTGATTGGCCCTTTTCCATCACTCTCAAAGGTCCTGAAAAGCCTAGATCCAGCAGGCAGGCCCCTAGGCAGACAGATATGGGCCCCCGCCCTGCCTCTCCTCTCGAGACCAGACCTGAGACCTCTGAAGCGTAAGAACTCATATGTATGTACTTATGTGTGCTTGCTTGCTGTTAGAGTAGGTGAAGGCTATTGCCATATGTGGGTGTATTGTTGGTGCTATATTATTGATAAATTCTCAGTTCTTTCTATATTGATATATTAATAAACATCTGTCTTATTTAAAGAACTTTGCCATCTGTTTCATAGTGCCATTAGAGAACAGTTCCAATTCACAACAGTGGTGAAGAATGCGGTTCCAATTCCAACAGTTCCAATTCACAACACCCCCACTCCATCAGACTTCCCGCCTTTCCCAGAATAAGCACAGAAACCATAGATTGATAAATATAAAATTATTAAAAAATAAAAACATTAATTTAACCTTTACTTAATGTTACTGTGAAGTGTTTTTTTAGATTTTTTTTTTCTTCCTGCCCCTTACTCTTGCAAGTGTGCTGACAGAGGACTCCCCACCCTTGTGTTCTGTGCAGCCACTGCGCCTTCCCTTCTGTCCCCCACTATGCAAGACTGCCATACTGCCCCCACCCCACCAAACTTCCCACTTTCCCTGGAATCAGCATAGAAACCATGAATTGTGAAAAACAACTTTATTAAACAATGTAAACATTAATTTAACCTTTATTTAACTTTAAATTTGACTGTTTTGACTGGAACTTAAAGTGCTTCTCCACTGCTCTTTTTTTTTTTTTTTTGCTACATCTGGACACTCGCTTGGGTGGGGGTCATTTTGGAGGGCATTTACCTCCTTCTCCTCCTCCTCCCTCAGATTTGCCTGTAGAGGTTGAGAAGGCGTGTGAAGAGGCGGTGTGCTGGACTTGCTGGTGACAAGGGAGGCACACTTGGTGCAGGGTGGGTTGACTTGTGTGAGTGCAGTTTGGAGAGGGTTCGGGTGTTTCCCTGCAGGGTTAAATGCTGGGGGACACTGGGGCAAGTGGTTGGGATCTGGGTGGTGAGGCATGAACCACAGAAGGGAGAATGGTACCTGCTCCTGAGCAACAATTGTTACACTCACTACAGCTACATGCCGCAGAAGGGAGGTCTGGATGTTCCTATACAGGATGTTCCATCTCCTTGTTCACCTTCTCCAGGACACTGCGTGAGGCTCCAACTGCCGCCAGAAATGGGCCCAGTGCTTGCCCTCCTGCTGGCAGTCCAGGTGGGCCTTATCAGCCAAGGCTTTGCATTGTGCAGCATTCTGCTGCACAAGTTGCCTGTTCTCCTAGGCCATAGCTTGAATGGCATCCCAGATCTTGTCTGACTGCTGCGTGGTGTCTTTGAGCAGCTTCCTGCGCCACCAGTTAAGGCTTATAAGAACCACCCCTCCTCCTTTCCTTCCAGCCCCCAAAGTAGCGTATCGCTAAGCCATACTGCAATTATCCACTGCCCTCATTCTCCCAAACCTCCGTCCTTTCCCAGAATAAGCGTAGAAACCATGGATTGTGAAAAATATGCAAATTATTTGTTTAAAATTAAAGTTTATATTATTAAATATTGTTAAAGTCCATTTATTTCTTCTTCCACCTGGGAAGATTACTGGGGAAACCAAGTTTATTGGGGTTTACTTGGAAAACCAGGGTGGGCAGTGTTCTCACTGTGAATAATTCTGGGGTAGAAGAATTCTTTGAATTTACCGCCAAGTTTTACTTAGGTTTAAACCTGTAGGGAAGCCTACAGGTTTCCTGAAAAGCTCGTAGATGTCTCTCTCTACCAGTCCTCTACAGGAATGAACAACATACAGAAATGAAGCACTGCTATTCGCGCCCCTCGCCCCAAGTGCACAACATACAGAAATGTAGCACTGCTATTCGCGCCCCCCCAAGTGCACAACATACAGAAATGTAGCACTGCTATTCGCGGCCCCCCTCCCCCCAAGTGCACCAATCCACCATTCAGGAAGTTTGTGCTGTCTGATCCTCTCTGCATAGAATGGTCCGGGCAGGCCTTGTCATGGCAAGATGAGATCTTTGAATAGTGCATATCCAGCTGGGTGCTTGTTGCTGGGGGATCACTCCACACCCATTGCTGTGGCAGTCCTGTAGCAAGGCAACAAGGAAAGCCATTAGCTCAGATCGCCCCCACTCCCACCTTTCTGCCCTGGTGTTTCATCCCCTGCCTGTCATTCCCACTGGTGCTGCTGTGTCCTGGGGAGTATCCTGCTGCTCTCCTGGCTACCTGTGAAAATAGGAAAGAAAAAAATCCACGTAATTAAATAGCAATAAATGGGAACATTTTCATGCAGCTGTGTAAAGGCAGCCTACCCCCCCCCCCCCCCCGGTGCATTAACTTACCTTAGTTGCGTGGCTGTTCTTCTGAGCCATGGGCATGGGGATGTAGAGTCTGTGGAAGTCACTCCTTAAAATGTAGTGGCTCGTGAAGTGAGAGCATTGGGTACATGCTGCAAACCAGGAGGAGTTGGGGAAATGCATGTCTGAATCTTGGTATGCGTAGGGCTTTTTAAGGTGCAAGTGAGAGCAGAGAGGGAGGGGCAGAGAGTGGTCACTCCTCCGAGCACTCTAGGCTTTTCACCCATGACTCTATGATGCTGGTGGACCTGTTTGCATGTGAGGCTGCAAGCAACCTAATTGACAGGATGCGGTCACGTGGCCACACATTAAACCAGGTTCTCCCACATGGGTGGCTCAGGGTGGCCCCAAACCCCGCTGTGAGTAGGGGCTGTGTGTCTGGAGGGTGAACACCTAATAAACGGGCAGGTAGACGCCCATCTGGTGTGCACTAATGTGGGCTATCGTCTTTTTTGTCATCACCCTAATATTAAAACAGGTAAAAGTTTCAAACAACACTAGAATGTTAGCACTATTAAAGCTGAAATCTGGTTTAGATTGACGGATATAATCATCCAAGATGATATCATGACGGTCGTTCGTTGGAAGGTGGCACCATTGCTAGGCAGTTTTAAAAGCACTGTTATGTTTGAACCTTACATTGACATACTAACCAATAGAGTCCTTCGCAGATCCTATACCTTGCTGAGGTTTCAGCTCATCCGGACCACAGTGGTAGAAGACAGATGTGTTGGTACATCATACGAGCTGCGCCGTTGTACCTGTGGTCTGGAGGAAGTTGAGACTGCGGAGTTTCTTACTGAGGTGTCTTTATTATCAGAGTCTTAGATCCATGTGGATATTTGCCCTGATGGGAACTCAGATAACCCAGCATCTAGATAGTTTCCAACAACTTCTTAGGCTATCTTCCAGGGAAGCGTTCTTTGCCATTGCATCTTTTGTCTGGTTGATTGGGAAAAAGAGGTTGATGGTAAAAGCAGATGTAAATAGATTTGCCTGTCAAACAAGTAGCGGCATTCAGGAACCTGCTCTCCCCCTACCAAATAGGTTTGGTGAAGGTCCATGACCTGGGCGTGCCACCGGTATTGTCACAGCTGGAATTAGCTTTTTAACCCTCTGAGGCCAGTTATTTTATTTTTAACTGGTTGTACTTGTATTGGCTTTATTTTGAACTAAATGTGGCTTGTAATAACAATTTAGTTTTATTTTTGTTTTACCATATGGTATTGTATAATTGTTTTAATAATTTTATTTGCATTTTGTATTTGGCCACAGCGAAAGCTAGTGCCTGAAATAAATGAAATGGAAAAAAAAATGACAACACTAGAAAACAGTGCTAACTTTCTTGTGTTTGCATGACTTGCCTCAATATTTTGTATTTCCGTTAACGTTATTAAGCTAAGGCTATATGGATGCTGTAGGTGTAATAAACTATTTTAATATGCATTTTATGGTTTTGTTTTTAGGAGATTGATGAGTATATTGTTCAAGCAAAAGAACGAGGCTATGAAACCATGGTGAATTTTGGGAGACAGGGTTTAAATTTAGCAGCTACTGCCGCAGTGACTGCAGCTGTGAAGGTAACTTTCATTTCTATACTCACTGTTTGATGGAGATAAAGGTACAAAAAAGGGTTGTTGGGCATTTCTCTCTCTCCAAAGGACTCATTTTAAAAACAGCATCTCCAAAATATGGAGAGACCTCTAAAGAGTTGCACTATTGTGACCTCCTTTATACGAGCTATATTTTAATTTATGTTAAATGCTACCATTTTCTATGAATGGGAATAAAATGGTAGAGTGATGCTAAAATGTTACTTTCAAACATTTCAAGAGCAGTTGATGAAACTGGATCACATAGCTCTTAGTGAAGATGACCTTTCTTTTTCTTTTTCTCTGTTGCATTTTCTTGCTGGTAATCGCGCTCTTTCTAGGATTTTTGGCTTCCTTCTGCTATTTTTTCTTCAATCAAGTTGAGGTAATTGCATATGCAAAAAAAGCATGAAATATTGAAATACTACTACTATATATGAGTGGAAATTGTATGCTATTCCTAATAGAACAAGTTTGGGGGAGCGGAGGTCAGGTTTTCAGATCCAATTGTTAATGCGCTATATAAAAGTTTGCATCCTAGTTGTTTGATTTGCATACTACTTGCTTGGAGTGATGTAATGTTTAATATAAACACTTAATTTTGCAGTATCTGTCTGACCTGAAAATATTCTTGATCTCCTGCAACTTAGTTGAAGTTAATGAGCAGAACTATTCTCAAAAACTGAGTTGGGCTAAAAAGACAAAAAATCACCATAGCCTTTCTTGCAAGTCTATGGCTGTTTTGGTTAATGGAGAAGAATTAAAACTGGCCAGTGCACTTGAGCAATATTTGTTGTTACACAATATTTGTGTAAACTGAGGACAGTTGTTTCAATAAAAATACAGAAGTTAACTAGTCTGTTTTTAAATTGCTTCACGGTTTTGGTGATATATCGTATCTAATTGCAAACAAGAATGATGAAACCTATAATATGCCTTTAGTGAAAGCACTAAAAAAAAATCTTGACCTCTTAACATTTGTGAAAAAACTTGCACAGAAATATTAGGCAGATTTGAAAATAACTACATCATGAAAGCTGTAAACAACCTAGCCTATTTTTCACTATGCTAGATGTATTTTGGTTTTTCAGCTTGGTATTTTGGCTTTTCAGTGTTTATTAATACAAATATTCGTTTTCTGGTTGTTGTATACCAACACATGCGGCAGTATCTGGTCAGCTCAAAGTGATGTTTATAATGAAAGTTCTGTTACTATATTCATTCTTCCAAGTCAAATGTCAGGTTTTGTGTCCCTTATGACATCGAGTTGGTTCAGTGGCCTTTGGGCTGGCAGATATGAGAACACCAAACAAATAACTTTTTTGTGTCCTAACGTCAGATGCATCTTTGGACTGATGCCTAAATGTAGAACTTTCCATGAAAATCACAAAGTAATCTAGTATAGTGGATTCTAGTCTCTTTCATTGGGACTAAAAAAGATATCTTTTTTTTTAAAAGAAAAAATCCCTACTGTGGACCTTTCTCTCCCACCCCCA
The DNA here is from genome assembly GCA_003113815.1 of Sphenodon punctatus. NCBI lineage: Eukaryota > Metazoa > Chordata > Lepidosauria > Sphenodontia > Sphenodontidae > Sphenodon > Sphenodon punctatus. Next base: position 1,317,828 of record QEPC01015466.1, on the reverse strand, counting down.
AACCCCTTGAATGGGGGAGAATGAACCAGTAGAACTCCTTTCTAAATTCTCCCTCTCCCCACTCCCAATACTCTGCATGTGTACAGAGTCCTGATTGGTTAGTGATGGGCAGACTGGAGAAGCTGGTGTCTCCATCTCTCTAACCTTTGATTTGGTTAGAGGTCTAGCAGGAAGCCTCGCCTGGCTTAGAGAGGATGCCAGTTGAAGGAATAATCTGCAGAAGATGTAAGGGAGAGCACAGAATTCCATAGCAGGATGGGCCATCCCAGGCCTAGCTTTGTCTCAGACCTGAAAAAACTTGGCCAAAGATTGGTCTCTGGTCAATGAATGGTGTATGGCTCAAGTTATATGTTAGTGTAAACAGCTATCAGCCTTGGAAAGTATCCTAAATTTTTCTTTGGTAAAGGATTATATTTAAACAAAATATGGTAAAGCAGTCATGCTAAGTTCAGGAGCCCTAGAAAGAAAAGTTAACTTTCTGCTTGGCTGTTCTCTAACCAAAGCATTGTACTTTCCAAGAAGAGATTTGTGAATTGACACTTGTTGAAAATCTGTTTCATATTGGTGGTAGGATTTTTCTTCACTGTATTCATCATTTAAGTTATTGATACTACATGTCTGAAGTCATGACAGAATTTTGAGGGAAATGATTTCTACAGAAATATCCAGAATAGGAGTGGGCAAAGAATACAGTACCAAATGGGCATAGCTAGGGTGGAATGGGCCCCTGGCCAAGAAGTCAAGATGGACCCCCCTCTTTGTGTCCTGCCGGTGGACCTGGGGGTGCTGCTATCAAACACGACAGCCAAAATGCAGCCAGCCTATTAAGCACATTATGCCCTGAAAAAAGACGTGTGTGTGTGTGCGTGTATATATATAACCAGTTCAGTTGTGCCCCCATACTCAATTCACGCTGCCCCCCACCACATAATCAGTTCATTTGCACCCCCGGGGCAGCGTGAATTGATTATATGGGGGTGCAAATGAACTGGTTATGGGGTGGGGGTTTAAAGACAGTATTCCTGTTAGCAATAACTGCTTTAAGAAGAGTTAGTGAAATAGCAGCCATAATAATCTCAGATCCATGTTTGCAGGTTTTCCAAGATAGAATAGATATTGCTTTACATCCTAAATTCTTACCCAAGATAGTATAAGTAAGACAGTTGTGAGAATGTGGCCCTTTTTACACAGGCCTCTCCCAACCATGAACATGCAGATTGTGTTTATGGGTGGGGGGGCCCCGTGTGAATAATGTGGCATGCCCGTAGTGAGGCGGGAGGTACGATCGCACATCCACCTAACACACATTCCCACTCATCCCCCACAAACGAAGCAACTGGGGGAACGGCAGTTGCTCCGCTGGTGTGGGTTAGTGGGGATGTGTGTGCGTCCGTGTGCACGCCCTGCCCATGCACCGGTGCACCCACAGACCTCCCACGTGGCGGAGCCGTCTAAAAAGGTCTGTGAGGAGCCACTCGAAGAACAGAAGGTTGCTGCCTTGTAAGCAAGGTTCTTCGAGATGACTCTGAACATTCTCCCAACACCCACCCTTCCAGCCCCGCATGGAATTTTCCTATATTTCTAGAAAGGGTTGAAAGGAACTGTCATTCGGGGGGGAAGAGAGGGTTTTTATACTAGAGGAGCTCGAGGCCATCCTGTGATCTGTTGTTTTGAATATCGTGAGCATGCACAACCCAGTTGTGAGAATGTTGGAAGCTGTCTTGAAGAACCTCCTTTACAAGGCATCAACCTTGTGATAACTCACATGGGGAGGAGTTTGTTTACAAACAGTTTTATCTCCCACTCTGATCATGTCTTGCTGTTGCTGTTGCTGCTGCTCAGCACTACTAGCAGGAAGAGGCAGGTGAGGGATGGGGACACCCCACCCCACCCCATTATGTGGGATGCCCTGCACCCTGGCCTCCTCCAGACCAGGGACGGGGCCAGGCAGTGGCCCTCTGGTGCCTATTGGCCCCCAGCTTTATGCCAGGTTCACTCAATGGACCACTACGCCCCTGCAGTACCAAAAGTATATAGAACTGTTGTTGTTCTGTGTAATCCCTGCCCCAAGCTGCTCTGTGAGCAGGAGGGGGTGGGATAGAAGAATATTGAATAAATAATCTGAACGTTTGGGAAAATAAGACCAGTCTTCTCCTTCTGGCTGAAATGCCTTTTTTAAAAACAATTTTTTTGCCAGTGTACAGGCTTGAAAAAGGAAATTAAAATGTATGCTAGTATAAGTTGTCTTTTGTCCCTCCTCCCAACCTATGGCTGATTATGATTACATCATACCTGCCCTAATTACTATTGGCTTGGCAGAAATGTTGCAAGAAATATCCCCCTTACTTTCCTTGTTTAGTGAGGTAGCAAATAATTTGCCTGAATGGCAATGATGATTGACTTTTATAGCAGTTACACACTGAATGGCATGGGACTTGTGCTGCTTGTAAATTACAATTAGTCCAATGCAAGAAATTGTCCTGAACAGAAATGGACAGTACCAAAGATTTGTACATATGTGCCATTTTTAAAAAAACAATAGAGAGAAGCAACTCCTTGGAACGGATTTTAAGATGCTTAAACTAATTAACTCTCCTGGATCAGCAGAAAAAGCAGACATTGACTGTAAAGGTTTCACCAATTTCTTAAATTGCACCCTGAAGGCAACAATTTCTAGCTACTAGTTATGTGGGCCATACAATATATGTTCCATATGTACACAATACCTTGTGTTTATACTAACCCCTTCATCCAAAAAAGAACTTCAAGGTGTCTTACAAATTCGTAAGAATAACCACTTAATACACTACCTTTCACACATAAGAATCTCTTTACTCCTTGCTGAAATGCAGTTACTTCTGTGTGAAACATGGCACAACCATTCAGGAAGTAGCTACTGCTTTAATTGAAACTGCAGCCGCAATTGACAGGAAGACTATAACAAAGTTTTTAAAGTTGACAAGGATTTTGAGACTCCTAAACTTTGTCACAAGAACAGCTATCTTTAATGAATGTTATCATGCTGTAACTGTTTTTCAGAGCGAATGCTACCATTAGAATCTTTATCCTTTGATGGAGTGTTCCCAAGCTGTGGGGCATGGCCCTAAGAGATGCCACTCCATCTGTAGATAGGGTTACAATCCTGATACTATATTTAAGAGCTTAAACTGAGGTTACAAAGGCAAAGAACTTGGAATAGTTGTTCTAGCACTTTGGTATGATGATGTTGCTTTATTATGCGACTCACAAACACTGCTTCCTATGGTACCAACTTATATGGAGTTTTTTCATCTAAACACTTAGGTTTGTTTTCCCCCATTGCCAGGATCTGACAAGATTGCTGCACAAAGGGATATGGCTGCTATCTTTCATCTTGGCCTTAATTTACCTTTTTCCTTGCTGGCAGATGCTGGAGCACACTAATTAAAACTTAATTGAAGCATATTTGCTGGGGTTGCTTCCACTCCCTCCTTGCTTGGATAGCCAGTCTTAGTCACCTTGGTTCTATTTGCTATGACCGTGGTCGTAGTTACAATAAAAAGGTTTTTTCAAGGACCCAATAACTCGGGTCTAAGCACAAATTCAGGGAACTGGGACAGAGTTGGAAGCCAGTATTGGGCACCGTGTGCAGTGAGCAGGTAAGTTTGACAACTGTCACACCAAGCAGATGTTCTGCAATTTCCTGTTTAGTCCTTATATTAGGGGTGTGCATGTCATTTTTGTTGTTAAAATAACAATAACGAAAATTGTCATTTTCGATATCGTTATTGCAATAACAAAAATGACAACTGAGAATGACAACGATAACTAAAATGACAATGTCGTTATTGTTGTTATTATTAGTGCTGTTACATTTGGGTTTT